>ML210989.1:0-143069 GCA_004369055.1 Polyporus arcularius HHB13444 | reverse complement strand
TGCCGCTGCCGACCCCATGCGCGTGCAGCATCTTGTCTCTTTCCACGATCCTGACCTGCTCTTCTTCATTTCTTCCTCTCGCGACTCGCTGTCTCCACCCATGTCGAACGAGCCTATCGCGGAACAGGTTGAGCAGAAGCTCGACAATCTCGCGGACAAGAATGTGGACTCTACGGACTCCGATTTGCGATACATGGCCTACGGTGCACGGCTGAGGACGGTGCTCCGTGCCGGGCACAGATATGTTGCATATGTATGTTCTCCATGTTGTCGCGTTGCTCAGGGTATCAATGGGTTTACGCTAGACCAGTGACATCGGGGAAGCATTCCGACCTGTCGTCCACCCCGCGGTCGTGACCGCAGCATATGGTGTCTCATGGCTCTATCTCGTTGGGTGAGTTCTGTAGCATGTGCGACTTGCCGCCGTGACCGCAACTGCTCACATGGACGCACCTTGACAGTGACGTAGGTTATGAGACCTACAAGGCGCACCGCCGAGGTCCGACCCCGCTCGAGGCCGCGAATTACTCGGAGCCAACGCGCCTCACCATGATAGCGGTCAAGCGTTCTGTCTTCCAGTCCGTTGCATCAATGTGCGTACTTCCACGATCACTATTGCGCGTGACTGACGGTTCTTGGTATGGTAGGGCGCTGCCTGCGTTCACTATACATACCGCGGTGAAGCAGGCCAAGAAAGCACTCGCGAACGCGCAGAATCCGCGTATTAGGGTATGGGGACCCACTGCTACTGGCCTCGCGATCGTCCCTGCCTTGCCGTATATCTTCGACAAGCCAGTAGAACACGCCACCGACATCATTTTCGAGTGGATAGAGAAGCAGATCGCACGCTCCGGTGCAGCGTCTGAGAAATCAGAACTATAGAACCTACTGGCTACCGCACATGAGGCTATCTCCTAGACTAATACACACTTACACTTCCGCAATATACTTATCATCACTCCTGGGGGACGCGTTCGAGTGCTGCGATACAAAATGCTCTATCACTACAGGAGGGATATACAGAAACTTCAAACTACTTCACGACCTGTCCACTAATGTACCTACGCTATAGACTGAGCAACGAGCAGAGATAGGAATCAGAGGAAAGACATACATAAGTGAGAATGTGCGAATGCAGGATGCGATGCAGATGCGAGCAACAAGAGTCGATGGGTCAATGCGGACGATAACATGTCACGACCAGGAGCAAGAAACACTCGCCGGGAAACGGCGATCAAAGAAGTCGACCAAGAGCGACAGGTATTGAGCTGATGGAGTTCGGCGGGATTACTCCGACCTCTGTGACGACAGCAGTGATACATGTCGGTGGAGTCAGGTCATAGAGTGGGTTAAGAATTTCGAGGTTGGGCTTGTTCTCGAGCGTGAGGGATTCGCGGGGCTTGTTGTTGGGGAAAGACGAGAATAGATCGCCGAGCGGCGCTACAATAAATTGTCAGAATCTCTCCGAAGCCGGTGGGAACCAGGACATACCAAGCTCATTCTTCGTAAAGCTGTCCAACTGGATGGTCTCAGAGAACTTGTACGTCTCGCAGCAGACGACGACGGGGACGGAGTGTCGCTTGGCCATCATGGCCACGAGCGCGGTGCCGGCGCGGGAGTAGACGGCACCGTTCGTGTGTATTGAATGTGCGCCCACGAGGACTGTCGAGACTTCGCCGATGACGGAGCCAAGGGCCGGAAGTAGGACATATGTGCATGCGATACCTGCCTCGGAGAGCATGGCGAGTAATCGCTTGCCTGCGGAAGATGTCGCTTGAACCACGAATTTGCGAACGAGGATCAACGAACTCACCTTCCAACATAGGTCTCGAGTCCACGACGATGACGGAGAATTTCCGACCTGAAGCATGCGCCTCGAGCAAAACCTTCTCCACAACCGACGATCTGCAGATGATGGTAAGAAGCTATATCCGGACGCGCAAGGCAGGAACGTACCTGGCATAAGTCAGGATGACATCGTCGTCCTTGATCTTGTTACCAGCTGTCTCTTGTATGACTTGGTCGGCGATGATTATCCGCTCGCGTATATAGGTATCTATTTTTCGACAAAGCGCATCCTTGGCCTGTAAAGAATGAGTGAGTGAACGACAAAAATCGCACACAGGAAACGCACATCTTGTTCTGGGAGATCGATATCTGAGCCGCTGATGTCCAGCTTCACTTGGCGAATGGCATTGCCCATGGTGACCGACATAGGTCGAGCAGCAACAAGATGACTGATTTGAGGCGACAGGTATGTCATGAGATGGCGGGACAGGGTATTATTTGGTGGGGTAACATAGTCTTGTATGACCTAATGCAGATCAGTATTCGGTTGGTGCAAGATGCGCAACGATTGCTACTCACCGTCTTGAACGCAGTCAACGTAGCTATACATCTTGCGTTGGCCCCAGTAATTTTGAAAGAAGAGAACTGAAGAGCGGTTCGTGCGATGACGGGGTGAATATCGCCTTTCGCGCTGCTAACGGGTTTCGGCAAGCCAAAGTGAGAGAAGATGAGGAGTCCGCGTGCTTGGTTCTTCGCGAGTTGGTCTGCGGCGGACGACTGTCCAGCCTTCGCCTTCTCAATGGTCTTGGCGGGCCCAGTGGATGGCAGCTTTGATGCAGCATCCGCCGTCTTCCTACTGGGAGCACCACCTCCCGCCGCGGGCTGATTAGCGGGCTTCCCACCCTGCGGCTTCCCATTCGCCCCGGGCGCAGTCTTCGCAGCCTTAGCAGCTCTCTGTCTCTCCTGCAGTTCGCGACGCTCCTGCTTGGTCCTGGTGGGACACACGATTAGCCACTCGCGGGAGAAGACCGATCGCAATCGAGGACAGACATCTGTTTCTGGGACTTCTGCTGGTCTGCGGGGGCCTCTCCGTTCGACGGCCCATTTGGTGGATGCACTTCTAGTAGCGGCGCGGGTGCCATGTTCTGCGATTTTTTCCGAGACGATGCGGGAAGTGTGGCGGAGGAGGATGGAGGAATTGAGGCAGTTAGCCCACGCGAGCGAAGTTGACTTTTGGATTGGATCGAGTCAAGGACCAAGCGCCCGGTATTCTTTCCTCCCGGGCATATCGGCCCGCTCTCCGTCTGCAGTGCTTCCCAGGCGTCTGTCGAGGAGTTGGCGTGCTTACGTCAGAGAGCACATCTCCCCGCGCCAACCCCGACGCACGTCTTCCTCCGCCGCCACGACCTCGCGCTATCCCCACCCCTTCATTTATTTGCCAGCATATATTCTTGGGTGTTATAAGACACAAACATGGTCCGTCTCCTGATTGTGCGACATTGGCTATATGCTCACTCAGGCATACAGGGTGTTCCGGCCCTCTTTCGCTGGCTTAGTAAAAAGTACCCTAAAATCAGTGCGTCTACCCGTGTTTCTGCGCTGGTGCACGTCTGACAGCACATTTGAAGTCCTCCCCGTTGTAGAGGCAGAGGAAACGAAGATACCCGATGGTGACGGCAACGAAGTCACGGTCCCGGTCAACATTGCGGATCCTAACCCCAATGGAGTCGAGTTTGACAACCTCTACTTGGATATGAACGGTATTGTGAGTGTGGTCGTTCGTTGGAGGTTGAAAACACGCTCAACGCTTTGGTGCGACCCAGGTCCACCCATGTACACATCCGGAGGGGAAGCCTGCGCCGGAGACCGAAGAGGAGATGATGGTGGAAATCTTCAACTACACCGAGCGTGTAGTCAACATGGTCCGGCCGCGTCGTGTGCTCTTCATGGCAATAGGTGAGCCTCGTCTTCCTCGTTTACTGCTGCAATATCTCAATATTCTGCAGATGGTGTTGCTCCTCGGGCCAAGATGAATCAGCAACGATCCCGTCGTTTCCGATCCGCGCAGGAGGCTAAAGATAAAGACGAGGCCCGTAAGGAGTCTGTTGCAATGTGGGAAGGTGCGTACGCAAACATTCGTTCGTCCGAACAACGCGTTGACGTCACGATCGCCATAACCTCAGCCATGGGCAAGACACTCAGCGAAGAGGAGAAGAACAAGAAGTCTTGGGATAGTAACGCCATCACTCCTGGAACGCCCTTCATGGATCTCCTTGCCTCTTCGCTGCGTTACTGGGTTGTCTTGAAGATGAACACGGATCCCGGTTGGAAGAATGTACGTTGACCAGCCTGGGAGTCATATCTGTGCATGTCCTGGCTTACACGCATTCAACAGCTCCAAGTCATCATATCCGATGCTAGCGTACCCGGCGAGGGTGAGCACAAGATCATGGACTTCATACGCCGTCAGCGTAGCAACCCGGGCCACAATCCGAACACTAACCATGTCATATACGGATTGGTACGTTAACTCCCTGCTCACCCTGGAACGTATCTTACCGAAGTGCTGTAGGATGCCGACCTCATCATGTTATCCCTTGCGACCCACGAGCCGAACTTTCGAGTTCTACGCGAAGATGTCTTCCACCAGGAAGGTAGTCGCACTGCGTGCCGCATCTGTGGCCAGGAAGGGCACTACGCCGCGCAATGTACGGGCACGAAAGCAGAAATAAAGAAGCCTCCATCAGAGAAGAAACCGTTCATCTTCCTCGACGTTGCGACCTTACGAGAGTACCTCGAGGCAGAATTGAACGTGCCGCAGGTGCCGTTCCCGTTTAACTTCGAGCAGGCGATTGATGACTGGGTCCTGCTGATATTCTTCGTCGGAAATGACTTTTTGCCTCATCTGCCGTCTCTTGAGATTCGAGAAGGTGCGATCGATACTCTGCTGAGGATTTGGCGGACTGAGCTGCCGCGCATGGGCGGATACGTCACCAACCATGGTCAGCTCGAGCTGTCGAGAGTCCAGATCATTCTTGAGGGACTTGCGAGGCGTGAAGATGAGATTTTCCGGCGAAGGCGCGAATGTGAGTTCCTTGTATCGCATATGAGAACCTACCAGACGCTTACCTATTTTTCAACAGCCGAGGAGCGTCAGGAGCAGAATGCGAAACGACGCAAGATCGAGAAAGAGATGGGGTCGAATGGTACCTCAGTCGGCCCGTCTGCATCTCTTAATCTTACTGCTGCCCCTACCGCCCCTACATCACTGCCATCTCGTCCCGACTTCGCTGCGAAGGCGGATAGCATAGGTCTCGGCGGTCCGAAGACTGCAGAGACTGAATCGTTCGCCGCTACAGCCGCACAGGCGTTCGCGGGTTCCAACAGCGATATCGTCAAGAACAGATTCGCGATTCGCAGAGCGAACATGAGTGCGGCTGAGATACTCAAGGCCGAAATGGCTTCCCTTGTGCCTGTGAAGGCTTCACGATCGTCCACCACCTCATCATCCGCTGCTGCAGCCCCACCCTCGAGTGCCCCTTCCGTAGAGCCAGCGAGTGCTCCGAGTGCGACTTCTATCACCCCCGGGACGAGTACCGACGATGTCGAGATCCCTGGCTTGGGTGGCTTGTCTTCTGCGACGACAATCCCGACCTTGACGTCTGAGGCGTCTGTGTCTGTCCCGCCTGTCGAAAGCAGTATCGACTCCATCGATGGAGAGGAGATCCCTGCCGAGGCCGAGGCCGAGGACTCGTTGATGACCGATGGTTCTGGACCGCGAGGCGTGAAACGCAGCCTTGACGAGGCGGAGGCGGAGGATGTAGAGGCAGAGGCAGAGGCAGATGAGACAGTGGATCTTGGTCCTGACGATGAGGAAGAGGCCCCTGCAGACACCGTATACGCCCTGAAGGTCAACGCTGACGGGACAGTGGATCAAGAGGACACAGTGAAGTGCGTGAATTGTCATCGTGCTATCGAGAGCATCACGTTGACCTCGCTTCATATGATAGACTGTGGGAGCCGGGCTACAAGGAGCGATACTACAAGCAGAAGTTTGGGCGCGAGTACAGCGACGCTGCGTTCAGGAAAGAGTGAGTCCACAAGTGGTGGGAGGCTGAGGACTTGACTTACTCGCACCATATAGGGTGACCAAGTGCTACGTCGAGGGTATGGCCTGGGTGCTGCAGTATTACTACCAAGGCGTACGTTTTCGCATCTCTTCTTCAGATTGAATCTGACCATTACGTTATTAGACGCCGTCGTGGACATGGTACTACCCATTCCACTTCGCGCCGTTTGCTGCGGACTTCGAGGATCTGGACAAGATGGACATCAAATTTAGCATTGGGCAACCGTTCAGGCCGTTCGAGCAGCTCATGGGCGTGTTCCCCTCCGCCAGGTTTGTCTCCCTACTTCTTTTGGGCCGGTTCCTGAACGTACTTCTCACTCTTCTCACCCATAATGTCTTTTGCTAGCCGATCGCACATTCCAGAGACATTCCATGAACTCATGACGGAGGACACTTCTCCGATCATCGACTTCTACCCGCCGACGTTCCAGATCGATATGAACGGAAAGCGCATGGCTTGGCAAGGTGTCGCTCTTCTCCCGTTCATTGACGAGAAGCGTCTCCTGGACGCGATGGCTCCACGATACCACAATCTCTCGGATGAAGAGAAGCGGCGCAACAAGTGGGGAAACAATGTGTTGTTCGTGTTCGAAACACACCCGTTGTACCCATCACTGGAAGCCTTGTATGGCAAGCGGAAGAAGGACGAGGTTCGTTCTGCCACGACGCATCTTAGTCTCGTCGCTTATGTTATGTTTTTTGCAGCCGTTACCGATCAACCCGAAGCACAGTGGAGGCACCAGCGGTTCGCTGTTGCCGAACCCTGATTGCATTCCAGATTCGACCTACTTCAGTCCCCTGCCCACGCAAGACCTGCCCGACATTAAGAACGACCGCTCGTTGTCGGCCCTCTACCTCTTTCCCAAACAGCTCACCCCCCATCGTTCAATCCTCCTCCCCGGCGTGCGTCGCCCGCCTCCCGTACTCAGCGCTTCCGATCTCGAGTCCGCGAGGAGAGGCGGCCAAGGTCGCGGGCGCGGGGGTCACTTCTCGGACCGAGGTGGCCGAAATGGCTATGGTGGCGGTCGCGATTTCAGGAATGGCGGCGGTGGCGGCAACAGCAGCTGGCAGAACGGCGGCTCGTCCTACAATCAGTCCTCTCACAACAGCGGCAACCAGCAGTCCTATCAATCGTATCAGGCATACCAATCGCAGCGCGGCGGCCGAGGCGGCGGGCAGCAGCCATACAACAACAGGAACCAGTACAACGACTTCACCGCACCCCAGCGTGGCGGCCGTGGCGGAGGACGAGGTGGAGGCGGCGGAGGTGTCAACAACGGGCCCTCTTCGTATGGAGGGTATGGCAATCAAGGAGGTGGTTACAGCACCGGCGGTAGTGGGGGCGGTAGAGGTGGGGGCAGAGGTGGTGGATATGGTGGTGGCGGCCGCGGTGGGTATAACCAAGGCGGCGCAATCCAAGGCGGCGCAATCCAAGGCGGCGCAATCAACCAAGACGGTGGATATGATCAAGTTGGCGGCTACGGCGGCGGCGGTTACAATCAGGCTGGCGGCTACGATTCAGCAGTTGGCTACGAGCAAGCAGCTAGCTACGGCCAGGCAGGCGGCTTCAACCAGAGCGGTGGCTTCAACACTCAACCTGGAGGCTACAACGCAGGCGGCTACGTCGCCGGCGGTAACAGCGGCTATGGCGGATATGCTCCTCCTCCTCAAAACAGCTACGCTCAGAACAACAACTACGGCGGATATGGCGGCGGCGGAGGCTCATATGGCAACGGTAACTCGCGCGGTGGATATAACAACCGTGGACGAGGACGGGGCGGTCGTTTCAACTGAGTTATACGCCCGGACTGGTCTAAGATGTACAGCTATGTTATAATGCTCCTCTATTTATCTGACTCGGTATGTACCAGTACAGCAGGCTATCCAACATCGCTAGTAGTAGTACGGAGTAGTACGGATCGCATCTTACATGTGACAATGTCCTCTGTGGTAAATGGGAGATGGCGAGATGTACGAAACATCGGTATCGCGTGACAATACATGGAACACATAGCTACGTAGGTGGCAGAAAAGATACAACAAGCTGTGAGCGCATAGATCTAATGGAAGATAGACATACAACCAAGATAACTTCCTTTCCTTCCTTTTCCTTTTCCTTCCTTTCCAAATTGTCTCCGTGTCGGCGCTACAGAAGACTCAATCCACGGTCGGGGGGACGCACTGCACGTAGACGGCATACGACCTCTCGAGCTCCTTCATGCGCTTCTTGACCTTCTTGTCCATCTTGCGCTTCCTGCGCTCCGCCTTGCGCTCTTTGCGGCGCGGGTCAGAGCGGCCATACGCGCCGCCATACCGGTAGCGGTCCCGCTCGCCCGCCGAGTCGTCGTCCTCGGTGTCCTCCGACTCGGACGGGGACGACACGTCGAAGCGGTCGAACCCGGGGAGGTTCATGTCGACAGTGCCCGCAAGGCGGCCCGAGCGACGCTCGCGCCCCTTGTAGAGGATCATCTCGACGCCGCGTGTGCGGAAGAAGGACGCGTTCCAGAGGTCGATGACGTCCGCAACGAGCGTGGACCGTTTCGGCGGGCGACCGTCGGGCGAGTACTGCGGGACGGGCATCGTGCCCGCCCAGGCCATGCTGAGGTCCTGCTCAGAGGAAGCCATACATCAGTGTGCGACGACAGACGAGGAAGCGATCAAGAGAGAACGTACGGTCATGAGCCGGATCCAGTCTTCGTGGTACACATCGTGCGGCATGAGCACGGCGGGCATGCGCGGCATGTGTTCGAGGAACTCGTCCATGTCCCCGATCTTCATCATCTCGAACTGGGTATACGGGTGCGCGCGGTTCGGTGGACGGTTGAAGCCCTCCGGCACGCTGAGCATCTGCTGCTGCTGGGCCGCGTCGAGGGCGACTGAACCCACGCGCGGGGAGGCGTGCGCGCCGATGCCCGAGCTGCCATACGCGGATCCGTACGGGGCCTGCGCGCCATACGGAGAGGCGGCGGGCGCGTTGGGGTTGGCGTACAGGTTGATTGGAGGGGCATACGGGCTCGGGCTGGCTGCCCGGCCGATAGACTGTCCTTCGAGGACGTGTCCGGGAGGGTACGTACTGCCGCCGCCGCCGCCACCACCAGCACCGTAATACGGGGAAGCAGAACGGAGGGGAGCACCACCACCGCCATACGGAGAGGCAGCACGCTGGATTTGAGCACCACCATATAGTGAGGGACCGCCGTACGGGGAGGCAGCACGCTGAATCCCTGCAGCCTGGTAGGGGGACGCCGCGCGGGGGATTGCGCCAGCAGCATAGTATGGCGACGCTGCACGTGGAATGGCACCAGCAGCATGATAGGGCGAAGCAGCATGATAGGGCGAGGCCGCGCGAGGAATCGCACCGGCAGCGTGGTAAGGAGAGACAGGACGGGGAGCGACAGGTGCAGCGTAGGGAGACGAGGGTCGCGGAGCTGCGACAGAGTTGCGGTATGGTGAGACCGGTCGCGTGAGGACGTCGCCTGGCCGAGGGGAAGGCGGGTGGTAGGCCGCAGACGGAGGGTAGTTCCCGCCAGGCGCAGCGGCATACGAAGAAGAAGTATTGCTGTAGGCCGCTGAGGGGTAGCTGCCGCCCGGTGCAGGCTGGTACGTGCTCGTGGGCCGTTCAGCGTAGACAGAGTTCTTGCGCGGGCGTGGCACGCGGTCCTTCTCGTAGTCGTCCCGGTCCCGCTCTCGTTCGCGTTCGCGTTCACGCTCCCGCATGCGGTCCTTTTCACGCCGGTCGAGATCGAGTTCCGCCATCCTGCGCTCGAGGTCGGCAGCGGACTGCTTGTCGTACTCGCCGGGGTAGCGGCCGTACCCGCTCGCCCGGCGGTCGCGGTCCCGCTCGCGATCGCGGTCCCCGGCCCCGCGACGGTACCCAGAGTCCCTGTCTTCGCGCTCTTCACGCTCGCGCTGGCGTTGGTAGTACTCGTCGTCCTCGTAGCGTTCGCGCTCCCGGTCGTATCTGTTGGAGCCGCGCGAGGCATCGTCCTTGCGCCGTCTGTAGTCCTCGTCGCGCCTGGTAGCGGCATGTCGGCAACCAAAGACACGCAAGGGTAGAACTCAAGACACATACCAGTTCCTATCGTCGGTCCGGCGCCCGAAGGAGGCAGCAAAGTTCTGTTCGCGCAGATATTAGTTTAGCCCTATCCCGACATGCACGGATCACTTACTGCATCAGCGGGGGTAGCGTTCGCGGGGAGCACAGAGGTAGCTTCGGCAGGGATCCACTGGATGCCGCTCACGACACCCTGAGGCGTTTGGTAGCTGCAGCGCAAGACATGGATCGGATGCGCGGGGCATGTGAGAGAAGACATGGAACACACCTTGCCGCGACGGCTCTGGCGACGAGATGACACGATAAGCACCCCCGACATCACGATAGAGACAAAGGAGAACGCACCTGAAGGGGTGGTATACGACCTGCCCGTCCGCCCCCACCGTCGTGGTATACGTGATCGAGCCCGGCTGGATCGTCGCGGCCTGCTGGGGCGTCGTCTGCGGAAACGGCGTCGAGTGCTGCATGAGAGGAGACACGGGCGCAGTCGCCCCAGAGAGATATGGATTCATGTCTGTATCGGAGGGCGAGCTCGTTGAGGGTCGGGGTCAATGTCGGACGTGGGCGCGGGGACAAATATCGATTGCCTGGGTCCTGGAGGCCTGAAAGCAGGCTGAGGCAGTTATCGCAGCGATGCACGATGATCTATAAGTGTATATATACCCCAAGAACCCGAGTGCCTGCATCGTGTCAATGGTCGGCGGCAAGATCCAGTTAAGCGACAGCGTGTCTTCACCCACTGTGCTCTATTGTATCCGGCCTGCGGGGCGCTACCTTTGTCTCGCCATCGTCTGAGTGGCCAGGAGTGGCCGGACACTTCCTCAGCGAATGGCATGAGGCAGCGAAGAACGCAAGACAATGATCCGAGAGCTAAACACATTAAAGGCCGTAGATACATAGTACACCGAGTCCAGTCCAGAGGTCGTGGCAGCGCGCTCATGAGAATCGCCAGTAGATGAAGATGATGAGAACCAGAGCGACAGCCCCGATGGGTGCGTACTGTCGAATCATCGCATTGATGTTGATATTCCTCGCGGCGCGGCGGTACTTCTCCGACTCGGAACGTAGCGAGGTGGACAAATGGGACATGCCTGGCGTCAGGCGGCGGTTAGTGAACGGGGATCCACAGAAACGAGGCGAACAGACAGCACGTACGGTCTAGCGAGTCGCCTCTCCATAGAAGCTCCTCCATGTTCTTTGTCATGATTCGTGTGACGTCCTGCAGCTCGTCGTTTAGTTTGTTCAGGTGCGAGCCGGCTGCGTTCGCAGTCCGCGTGTCTTGATAGAGCCGGGTCGTCTTTGACATGAAAGTGTCTGGAGGTGCGGTGTCGGATGATGGGGCTACAGTCAAGGCGGACAGAGTACTCACCGAAGCCGATGAACGCATACGGTTTCCGTACGCTGTCCACCTTCGCGCCATAGGACGTCTGGAATTCTTTCGAGAGCTCATCGAGATAGGAGAACGCGAGCTTGCGGGGGTATGACTTTTCGGCGATCGCGAGGTATATGACGTTGTCCGCTATGAGGTAGCTACCACGACATGAGCGCAAGCCAAGCGGCCCAGTCGGTGAGAGTGTACGGACTGTAGGTTGTACGGGCCGCTTTCAATCGTGCAGCGTGGTTCCGAGTTGGGCCCTATCCTGCGGAAGATAAGCTTCGCTTGCTGCTTGTGCTCGGACAAGTCTTGTTCTGTCTGCTTGCCATTAACATGACGTGACGGGAGGATGGAGTGGGTCGGTGAGTCTGACCTGTTCATCGTCGACGCTGGCGGCGAGGGGGAGCGCATCTGAGGCGCGAACGACAAGAGTGGACTTGACCATGATGGAAAACCCGAGCAAAGGGTTGGCGTACAGTAAACGGAATGTCAGGGACAGCGACAGAGACCAGCTTGCCAGGAGCACGGGCGCCTGCGCCGGAATACGTGGTGTGCTCACGTGGGCAAGCCCTAACCCCAGGAGGACCGGGACGAGATCGGGACGTCTCTGGCCGGCGCGCAGAAAGCTCCCGCGAGTCTGGCCAGAAACATATGACATCGTACATATAAGCTGCTCGTCCAAGGGTCATCAACACCATCAACGCCCACCATCTCCTTTTGTTAGTCTTTACTCTGATACACGCACCATGGCCTCCTCCGGTCTGCTCAACGTCAAGCACCAGGTACGCATCCTACCGACGCGGCACTGCGAGGGTGCTCACTCCCGGGGTAGCTCACCTTCTACGGGGCGTATCACGACCACCCCGTCAATGTTGCCATTCATATGATCTTCGTGCCCGCCATACTCTGGTCAGAAACTCGCTGTGGCCGGGTTGCTGCCACAGACGTCTGACTTGTCGCTGTCTAGGTCTAGCCTCGTTCTCGCAACTCGTGTCCCTGTCCCCTCCTTCTTCCCGGACGTACACGCTGTGGTCAACAACTACCTTGCTTTTGACTTGAACTGGTCCGCGCTCTGGGCGATCGTTACTCTCGCGTATTATTATCTCTTGGAACCCACTGCGGCGGTACGTGCCATCTTATGCGCCTTGTCTTCGTCCCTCTCAACCTAGTTACCTCCGCAGCTCTTGTACACGCCCCAGATGATCCTCACCTTGCTCACTTCTGCTGCCTTCGCCCACAAGCCTGGTTCGTTCAATACCGCCCTCCTCATCCACATCGCCTCCTGGGTGTTCCAGTTCGCGGGCCACTTCCTCGCCGAGGGTCGCTCCCCTGCCCTCCTCGACAACCTCCTTGGCGGTGCGTACCTCTCCTATCTGCTTCTCCGCGCGCGACCCTCGTGGACCGGACTGACCGGATGCATGCACCGCCCACAGCTCTCGTTCTTGCGCCGTTCTTTGTCCACCTCGAGATCCTCTTCAAGCTCGGTTACAACCCCTCTCTCCAGAGGAGTGTCCATGCTAGTATCACAGAGGAGATCAAGAAGATCAAGTCTGGGGGGCAGAAGAAAACGCAGTGAGCCGTGCACGCGCTCCGGTATACTTCTTGGCCCTCGACCCTTCCTCGACCTGGTGGAATACCCAGGCTCGGAAGACCCTGCAACGACCTCACGATCCGAATTTGACTGGTATATATGTCCTGGATTTTGCTGGACATGTCTTGTATTTCACTCTGCACGTTTCATCGACCGACCGGAAACATCAAATGGTCGTTGTCACGTTAGTTTGAGTATCTGTACTTGTAGTGTACAACATGTATGCATTCACGAGCACGAGCGCAATCCCCATGATATCCAAATCTCGCCGAACCTTCCTTCGCGACAAGCTCAGCCTAGGCGAGGCTAGAGGGCGGGGGCAAGACCGGCTCGCCGAGCGGGGTGACGTAGCACGAAGAGAGACCGCCATCGACCTTGAAGTCCGTGCCGGTCACGTAACTGCTATCGTCGCTGGCCACTGCCGCACAGCGAATACAAGTGTCAGCACAGGCTCGGACACAAGCATGAGCATGAGATGACGTACGGAAGAGAGCACCCTTGGCGACTTCGATGGCCTCTCCAAAGCGGCCCATGGGGAGGTGCACCATTCTGCGGTTGCGCTTCTCCTCCGTGTTAAGGAAGTCCATGAGCAGTGCTGGGAGTGCGAGTGCATCGGCGATCGACGCAGTGAAGGTCAGCGATAACTACAGGCAAGCGGGGAGCGAGGCGGCTGTGCTCGGCCACCACTCACGTGTCTTTAGGGGACCGCTAAGGGACGAAGAAAGAAGGAGGAAGGAAGACAGGGTAAGGATCAGCATTTGTTGCGAGGGGGCCGGATTCCGGCAGACGTACGGGCAGATGGAGTTGACGCGGATGCCTTCGCGAGCGTGGACCATGGCGAGCTCGCGCGTCATAGCGAGAACAGCACCCTACGGATGCAGAAGTCACAGACGGAGTTCAGCTGAACACCACGCCGAAGCGAGAAGAAGCAGACACGTTACCTTCGAGGCGGTATCTGTACACCCAGATTACCAGATGCGAAGCCAGTAGTCGTCAGCACGTGTCGCGGAGAGCAAGCTCGCGAAGGCCACGGTCGAAGAGAGGGACGCACACGCAATCTGGGGCGTCGCTGCACCCATGAGCGCCACGAAGCTCGCGGTGTTGATGATGCTGCCGCCGGTGTGCAGGCCACGCGCCTCGTCGGTGGGGTTGTTGCGCATGGCAAGGATCGCGTACTTGCACCCCCACCAGACGCCCTTGACGTTGATCTGCATAGTCAGGTCCCAGATGCGCTCCTCCGTGTTCAGCGCATTGTCGTCTTCGGGGTGCATGATGCCTATCCGGGTACGGAGCGCGCATCAGTGACTGAGCATAGCGTAAGGAGTTGGTATAGGGAGGGCGGCAACGGGGAGGAGACGCGGTGGATCCGCCGCAGAATGGGGACCGTGGACAGAGATCTACGGGGGAGATAGCTCAATGAAGGCGCACCTGCGTTGTTGAACTGCACGTCGCGCGCCGGCGAAATCAATGGCGGTCATTCACATTCAGCAATTAGCAGGAGACGATCGCGCCGCAGAAGGGGGCACGTTGCGAGCAACGGCAGACGTGAGCCCAAGCTCTCATCGCATGCAGTACCTGGGAGCAGCGACGCACCATGATGTCGAGACGGCCGAAGAGCTCGACAGCCTTGTCGACCGCGGCCTTAACGTCGGCCTCCTTGCCCACATCTGCCTTGATTGCGGCGGCCTTGACGTTGGGGAAGCGCTCCTTGACGAGCGCGAGGGTCTTCTCGGCCGCGGCGAGGTTGATGTCCACGAGCAGCACGTCTGCACCCTCCTGCGCGAAGAGCAGCGACGACTCGAGCCCGATGCCCCTAAGTTGCGTGGAGTGTGCTCAGCTGGTGTGTCTGCGTGGGACGCGAAGGCAGGCGGGAGGACGATCACGTACGATCCAGCACCTGTAATGAGGGCAGCCTGCGGCGAGACGGGACGGGCGCCGCGTGAGCTTCCGTGGCTAGGATTCCGCCAGCGATGGCGTATGTGATCACACCTTGTTCTGAATGCGTCCTGCCATGATATACTGGTCTTGGGAGTCGGTGACAAGACGCGATGTTGAGCGCAATGGAGAGGTGCGTACGAGTCAATCCTAGCAAAATGATAAGTCCCGCCACCCGCGTTCGGTCCTATCTTCCGGCGGGTCCATCGATAGGCCTAAGTTCGAAACAGTTGTATCGCAGCCTGCAGACTCCCAGTCCGAGACACGGGGGATTGCGATTGCTGGTCTTGGCGGTGAACCATTTGCATGTCAGGTGTATAGGCATTCTGGGACCAGAAGCGGCGTTTCAGACATGCAACAGGATGCAGCGAGGACTTCGACGCGGAGATCCACTGATTCGCCAGGTTTGTCCGAGTCGTGTCAGAGGACGGGGAGAAAGTATCAGGTTGACTGACTTGAGGTCAGGATGCTGCCAATATGTGGATGATTACTGGGAACATGCACCGCGAGTGGTTCAACTGAACGTCACGTCCACCGCGAGCCTGTGCTCGGACGCGGCCGACAGGAGATATGTATGGATAGCGCCCGCCCGCCTGACTTGAGTCTCGACTCTCATCCCTGCTTGCCCTTGCCCTCTTTCCATCATGTACAGCCTGCGTGCAACACTTGTCTGCTTCTACGTACCCGTTTCTCGTCAACCAGACCCGGAAAATGGAAACATAGTAATCTCCGGGTGGTAAGAGAACCATCGGAACTGTCGACAGCTACTTAGACGGCCTGCTGAAACATTCCGCTGTGGACATGAATACACTTGCACGGAGGTGCTTTCAATGCTAGCGTCCTTCGCAATGCATTCCAGTACCCAGCTTGCGCCGCAATTAGCATTGCGCCCCAGAACTTTGTGGCGACACGCATGGGAGAAACGTTGCGGCCCCTTGTCGTCGGCAGCGTCTTGGTGAGTGCCACAACCTGATCTTGGATTTGCGCAGCTGACAGTGTTATTGGCTCGGCCAGTAAATGTGTGCCGTGCGCGGCCAATCCCTCGGAGTCCGGACATCTGACAGAGTCGCTGGCGCCACACGGAGTTTCGTAGCAACAACTCCCAGGTGTCCGAGGGGACTGGGGCCTGAGACCGCTGGCCCCGAACGGGCTTGGTGGCGAAAAGCCATTGGCGACCGCAAGAAACACATCGGAAGACTGCAATGTCCGCTGGGCGACGAAAGAGACCGACGGCCCGCCCAAGTCCCAAGCAGGGCCGTGGGTGGATATGCATTCGCCCTCGCGTCGGATGTGTGTACGCGTTGGGTTTAGCGGAGGTATGTCGAGATCTGGGAATTTGATGCTAGGGCGCCTGGTGCGAGAGCGGATTCTCTGCAATTGATGCGTTCTGGATGGGTGATCGAAATGCCTAGTTCCAAGGATTCCTAGGCGACGGCGACGCGGACACCCCTTCCCATTCCAGGCTGCATACAGACTCCGCGACGCAACCCCGTTCTCTCTTCTCTTTCCCTCCTCTGTCAACAATCTGCCACGCAGCGGATCATCCCCTCACCCATCTGCACCCAACACCACCCTCGCCCTTCGCGAGTTTGCACAGCGCCCACGCGCCTCCGACTGGGTTCCTGAGCGCGGGTATATGACCCCCGGTGTCCTTTGCGAGCCGTATTGCCCTCCCCCTCCCCCTTCCTCCCCCTCCCCCGTGTACAACTATGGCCTACACGCCGACTCTCCTCGACGCCGCCGCCATCCTGGTGGCGGTCATTCTTTTGAACCGTCTCTTCGCCAAGAAGCCGGCTGGCCCCCTCCCGCCCGGTCCGAAGGGGCTCCCCCTCATCGGCAACCTGTTGGACATGCCCCCAAGCCACGAGTGGAAGACCTTTGCTCAGTGGGGTGAACGGTGGGGTGCGTACTTTCTCTCATGCCCGTCCTTTCTGGAGGACGAAGCGATCCGGTGCTAACTTCGCCTCCGACAGGTGATATCGTCTCGGTATCTATGCTCGGCCACCCGTACGTCATCCTCAACTCTGCGAAGCACGCAGTCGACATGCTCGAGAAGAAGTCCTCCATCTACTCCTCGCGGCCTATGATCCCCGTCGGCGGCGAGCTCGTCGGCTGGAACAGGACTCTGGCTCTCCTCCCGTACGGCAACCAGTTCCGGGAGTACCGCCGTCTCCTCTCCCAACTCATCGGTACCCGCAAGAACATGGAGCGCTTTGTGCCCCTTGTCGAGGACAAGACCCGCGCATTCGTCTATGAGCTCTACAAGGAGCCCACGGACCTCCTCAAGCACATTCGCAAGTATGTGCACGGCTCACCTTTGTGTTGTGCTTTGATCATCTGACAGTCTCTGCGTCTGTGCAGGTCCGCTGGTGCTATCATCCTCATGATGTCGCATGGCTACGAGGTCCAGGATGAGAACGACTCCTTCGTTGCTACTGTCGACGAGGCGATGGAGCAGTTCGCTATCTGCACGGCCCCTGGTGCCTTCCTTGCGAACATCTTCCCTGCTCGTACGTTCCACGGTTGATAACACAGGTCACATGGAACCTCGCTCTGACGCCGTGCACTGTCCGCAGTTGCTCACATCCCCTCGTGGTTCCCCGGTGCCGGCTTTAAGAAGACCGCTGCTGCATGGAGGAAGACGCTCGACCTCATGTGCGACCAGCCTCACGACTTCGTGAAGCAACGGATGGTGTGTGCCGAACCTTGCTTGGCAGGATGCCGGAACGCTGACTTGACTGCATTGCGTCTTACTTTGCGCAGGCCGCCGGTACCAACATTCCGAACTTCACATCGGATCTTCTTGAGGGCGAGGTTACTCCTGAGCGCGATACTCTCATCAAGAACGCGGCTGCGTCTCTTTACGCCGGTGGTGCCGACACGGTGAGCATCTGTATAGGATTCATAACGTAAACCACACTCATGGGTTTGGGCGCGTAGACTGTCTCTGCGATTAACACGTTCTTCCTCGCGATGACCCTCCACCCTGAGGTCCAGGCGAAGGCTGTCGATGAGATTGAGCGTGTCGTTGGTACCGATCGTTTCCCTACGGCCGCGGACCGCGACAGCCTTCCCTACCTGAACGCTGTCTATCTTGAAGTCCTCCGCTGGAACAACGTCGCCCCTCTTGGTACGCGTTCTCCGCCGCTCAATTGCCATGACCCCAGCTGACAGCCATATACGTACACAGCCATCCCGCACCGTCTCATCGAGGACGACGTCCACGCCGGTTACTACCTCCCCAAAGGCACGATCGTCATCCCGAACATTTGGCGCATGCTCCACGACCCCGAGACCTACCCGGATCCGTTCACCTTCAACCCCGACCGCTTCATGAAGACTCCCGGCCACGAGCCCGAGACGGACCCCCGCAGCATGGTCTTCGGTTTCGGTCGTCGGATCTGCCCCGGTCTCCAGCTCGCTGACGCTTCGGTCTTCCTTGCCGTCGCGATATCGCTTGCCGCTTTCAAGATCGAGAAGGTTGTCGAGAACGGTCAGGTCATCGAGCCGTCGACAGAGTACACCACCGGCACGGTTAGGTACGTACACCCCGTATCCTAACTGCGGTCACGAAGGAAGCTGATGGCGGACCCGTCCTAATCTGTGCATTAAATCTGTAGCCACCCGGCTCCTTACAAGTGCGAGATCAAGCCCCGTTCGGCCAAGGCTGAGGCCATCATCGCCCAGATCGGGGAGCAGAGGCTTAATTAGGTGCCATTCGAGGCTCCGTTCGCGCCATATGCGTGTGCACGCATTGGCTAGTTCGATGCTGCTACCCTACTATCCCTCTGGAGGCTCGGCCGCAGGGCCCGCCCCCCGTTACTGATCTATCGCGGACTCGCCGCCCCTTCTTGGATTGCGCTTAGCCGTATCTATTACACGGGTCGTTCTCGACGCCCCGTGCGTTTCGGGGGTCGAGATTCGTGGGGAACATCCAGTACATAGCATAGACACATCCGCTCTGTCCTGAGAGCGTCATCATCCACTCGTTCGTTCTTCCAGTTTCGGCTTCGGTTTCTTTACTACCTTATGTCTTCCTCGCTGCTTCCCTAGGCCCTAGGCCTGCCCCACATTCAACATAGTCTGAATGCGATGCTTCTGAAACTACTCCGCTCGAGGCCGCTCGTCGCGCACCCTCCCGCTTGCGTGGGATGTGTGGCTAGTCCACTAGGAAAGACTGAATGGTCATCTGAAGCGACCCAGACAGGAGCTGTCATCGCTTGAGAGTTGGTGACATCGCCCAGGTACCGAAGTCCCTGAACGTTCGGGGGACGCCATACTCAAGAGCTTCACGCGTTTCCACCAGGCTCACCTCGTCTTCGCTCGCCGGCTTGGGTCTGAAAGATATGTAGCACTTTTCTGATGGCCGACATACTTGCAAGCGACGCACCCATGAAGTCTGCTGCCCTACCCCGGCGATGTCTTGAATGAAGTGCTTTTGTGTTTAGTAGTTGATGCGCCACCAAGGACTTCCTGGTGTCGACGAGCCGGCTTAGTATAACGTTCCCTGCCATTGGGCAGCTATCGGAGGCGTACTCAGCAGTTACTTAGGCGCGTAAACTATGCTCTGTTGGTTCGCTCCCACCATCAGCGATCTGGATTCCACGGGTGAGCTTGCACCCGTACACTTACTTATGCCGCGGGATGCTGTATTTACTACGTCCTCACTTCGAGATCTCGCAGAGAAGCTTGAAGCGGATTGTACATCTTCAAGCAACCGAAAAGGCGTCACGGTATCCTTAGGAGACGACCTGGGTGCTCTCCTGGTACAGCCTGAAGCCGCCGATACTGCACAGTATATGTATGTACATGCATATCTGAGCACCACAGCCGCCATTCGGCAACGATCGCGCTCCCACCTCCACCGGCATTCATCTGTTGCGCCATCACACAAGTGCGCGACCTTGCCTCAGCCTGGCCTTGCGCGACCCTTGATGGATGTCCCTTGGATGCGGGCAGCACGGGAGCGGGTGTGTTTCGACTCTCGAACCGGCTTCCTTCTCATCATCAAACATTATGTGCGTGGACTTACTTTTGACCCACCGGGTGAATTGTATGCGCTTGCAGCCGAACCGTAGAAGACCGCAGATATTGGCCGCTTTAGCCCGAGAGCCACAGCAACTTGAAGAGCCAAGAGTCGAGACTTCCATTGCATAGAACATCCCTTCTGCCCGACTTCGCCAGCTCGAGTCTCAGGACACTCGACGTCGGGCCTGGTGCCTACGCCCTGTGGTTCGAATCGCGAATGCTCCGGAGGTGCGCACTTCCCGCATCTCTTCTCATGCAGATCGACTTGCATGCTTTGCAGGAACTTTTCGCGCCGACAGTGAGCTAACGCGGGTGTGCTCGCCGTTGTTCGGACTTTTGAGAGCAACCTCGATTCTCTCAGGCTACCAGTCCTCCGAAGACCGTTCAGGGGCAATAGCTTGGCTTCTGCTAGGCGAGCCCACGCACTGCGAGCGGACCTCAGTACGACTCACGCTTGAGAGCGTACAGGAGAGCACGCCGGAAACTCCTGAAGAGATTGTCTCACTCCGAAGTGCTCGCAGTTTGGGAGATCGTTTGACATAGCGAGAGTACCGCCCGCCGCCGCCGCCGCTCATCAGACTGGCTCCCGAAGAGTCAGATCAAGTCTGCCGTGTCGATAGGAGGCGTTCGACATGCGAGCGCGGTCGTCTTCTGACAGATTGGACTCGCTCTATCCCTCCCGTGTGGACTTCAGGGGACAGCTTGAAACGTCCCTAAACTGCTCAGGTGGCCTCTGTGGGAACCAGGACGACAATAACCATGCTGTGGATGCTGACATCTTGTAGGAGATGCACGGTCCGTTAGATTCGGTGAAGCAGGAATCTCCTAAAGTCTGCGTCGGTCATTCAAGCACTCCTGTCGTGTTGTGGCGGCGGGCCCGCAGGGAATCGCTGCGCCCAGCTCGTCACGGTAATGCCGCCCGATTGGGCGCAAATGCATATTGCACTTGAATCCAGTTTCCACAAACGACGAGGATCTCTCTGTCGCTGTGGCATACTTATATACGTCCAGAGATGCACGCAGAACTGTCCAACATCTGCTCCCGTCCACCTCCGGCACTGTCGATCTTTGTCGTGCCTCCACCGACTCTCATTATCCCTGTTTTCATTTAATTGCCCTATAAAGACGTATCATCGTCTCCGCGACATCCTGTCCGCCGTTCTGTCAGACTAGGCAGACCGGACTATCGCCATGTACATCCTCGACTTTCTTCTGCTCGTCCTCGGGGCGTTCCTCGTTTCCCGTCTCGTACGGAAACGTACACCGGGACCCGTGCCGCCAGGCCCGCGGGGCTTGCCTCTCGTCGGTAGCGTCCTGGACATCCCCTTGACCTACCAGTGGTATCATTTTTCCAATTGGAGTCAGCGTTGGGGTAAGTCTACCTAGAGGCATTCCGTTCCATCGTGCCTGACCCTCTCCCTAGGTGACATCATGTCCTTCTCCATGTTCGGACAGTCGTATGTCGTTCTCAACTCGGCCAAGCATGCAGTGGACATGCTCGAGAAGAAGAGCGCGATCTATTCAAGTCGTCCTCGCATACCCATCGGGGGAGACATGATCGGCTGGAAGGACTCCATGATCCTCCAGGCCGGCGGCCACAAGATGCGCGAGACCCGCAAGCTGCTCGGCTTGGTCATGGCGAGCACCAAACGCGTCGAGCGATTCCACTACCTCGTGGAGGAAGAGACGAAGCAGTTCCTCCTTGACCTCAAGAGCCGCAATGGCACGCTAGTACGCGAGATACAGAAGTACGTTTACTCGCTTCCGCTTCGCCGGGTAATTGACCTAACTTCATTTGGCGTCGCTGCATTGGCAGGCTCGCAGGAAGTATCATCACCATGATTGCCTACGGCTACAAATCGACCGGCGACGACGATGTCATCATTAAGACTGTCGACAAGGCCATGGAAGACTTCGCGATCATCTTTGCGCCCGGAGCGTTCCTTGCGGACGTCTTCCCGATCCGTGAGTTATAGCCGTGCCTCGCTCCGAGCTACCTGCCTGATCGCCCGCAAATGCAATCCAGTGACCTGTGTGCCATCGTGGTTCCCCGGCGGCGCGTGGAAGCGCAAGATCCCGGAATACGCAAGGACATTTCACGACACCGTGGAGCTTCCCTATCGTTGGGTCAAGGAACAGATGGTCTGTGCATCCACGCACTCCGCATTTATCGGTCTCTTGCTGCGGCTGACGTGACTTGCGCTTGCGGCGCCATCTAGGCGGCGGGGACCGCGCTCCCGAGCTTCACGTCAACGCTCCTGGAAGGCAATGTAGATCCCGGGAGGGAGCATCTTGTCAAGATGGCAGCGACGTCGCTCTATACCGGTAAGTCGCGGCGTGGTGTCTACTTAATTGCCCGTGTTGACGTGATCAACACTGTGCGCTCCTGCAGGCGGCGCCGATACGGTGAGTTACTCGTATCTGTCCGCGTGGGAGCTACGTTACTTACGTGCTCACGCTCGTTGGCAGACTGTCTCATCTATCACGAGCTTCTTCCTCGCTATGTCTTGTTTTCCGGAGGTGCAGCGTAAGGCCCAGGCTGAGCTCGACGCCGTCATCGGATCCGACCGAATGCCAACAATTGCGGATAGGGAGCGCCTCCCGTACCTTAACGCAGTTGTACTCGAGCTACTCCGATGGATACCTGTTACACCCATGGGTAAGCATTATCTCCCCTTGTGTCGGGATGCCTCACTCAGACATACGTCTACAGGCTTCCCTCACCAGCTCACCGAGGACGACGTTCATGCGGGCTATTTCATTCCCAAAGGCACACTCGTTATGGTCAACATATGGAACCTGCTGCACGACCCGCAGAGGTACGCGGATCCGATGACATTTAACCCGGACCGTTTCATCGCGACCGCCGAGAAGGAAGCGGAGCGCGATCCTCGCGACTTTGCTTTCGGCTTCGGCAGACGGTATGCTGTTCCTCACATCCTTGGTACTTCCTCTCATGGGTGTATTCCCCGGTATGCAGGAGATGTCCGGGCATATTCTTCGCCGAGGCTTCCATCTTCGCTGCGTGCTCCATGTCGCTGCACCTCTACACCATCTCCAAGGCAGTCGACGAGGAGGGCAATATCATTGAGCCCAATACGGAGGGCTCCGAGACGCTCATTTGGTATGTGCGGACGCTCACGCCTATGTCCGGTCGTGGCTAACTGGCCCGCGCCGACATAGCCACCCCCTCCCCTTCGAATGCACCATCGCCGTGCGCTCCGACAAGGCGCAGACGCTGCTGGACTCCCTTGAATCCGAGAGCGCGCAAGTCTGATTCATACCAATCCATCACCTGTCCTTCGTTCTTCCATTCGTGTCGTGTCTCATATCATCACGCTGTCTCTCGTTGATCACTTCCGACATTGATTTCTTGGATAGCCTGCTCTCGAATTGTACAACAGAACGTGTACGTATGCAATGGACTGCATCTGATCCGTTTCCGCCTCATGGACATCCCACTTCGTTGTTTGGTTCAGTTACGACTGTTCGGGTCGTGTCAGCCTCCCGGGGCAGGTATATACGGCGGCTCGACAGGAGACCAACCAGCTTTCCCTTTTGCTTTCGTCCCTCTCTGTCGCGCTCTGGTAGCGTTGCTCGCAATCTCCTGGGCCGCACTCCGAGGCTATTCACATCGCTAGCCATGCGCTCCTTCGCCGAAAGGTTTCGCCCCACGTCGTTCGCGCCGCGATATCCCAGGTGGATGGTCGGGCGGCCGCTGCTGATCACCTCATCTGCGCTCGCCGCCTTGGGTGACGCCATGTTCGGGTACAGCCAGGGTGCCATTGCTGCGCTCCAGCTCCAACCCAACTTCGTCAACCGGTTCTTTGGGACGCACATCACGAAAGAGCAGATCCAGATGGACGCCACTGGGGTCAATCCTGAGGTGCTAGGTACGTCGTCGCATCTGCGGCACCAGTCGTACCGTTCTACCCGTGCTGCATGCATGCAATAACATTGACGATGACCGAACTCACCTCCATCCCTTCTTCACTGTGCTAGCTATCACGGTGGCGTGCCTCAATATCACGGCCTTCATCTCGGCTTTCGGGGCGGCATACGTCTGCGACATCCTCGGACGACGCATGTCTCTCCGGATCGGCGCGCTGGTCTATCTCATCTCTGCCATCCTCCAGATCGTCGCGCCCGACCTTACCTGTCTCATCATCGGCCGCTCGCTGCAAGGTGTCGGCGTTGGTATCCTCTCCATGACCGTCCCGATCATTCAAGCGGAGATCGCGCCAGGCAACCATCGCGGGCTCTTCATCTCGATCGAATACATTTGCCTCAACGCGGGTTACGCGCTCTCCGCGTGGGTTGGGTACGGGTTCTACTTTGCCTTCCCCTCGGACATCTCGTGGAAGGGCACGTACATCGTCGAGGCGGCCATGGCGATCATCCTGGTCCTGTGGTCATTCATCATTCCCGAAACACCGCGCTTCCTCATCGCCAACGGGTTCCTGGACGAGGGGATGCGCGTGCTTGCCGACTTGCATGCGAACGGCAACCTGGACGATGATGGGGTGCGCGGGACGCACCAGGAGATCCTCGATACCGTCAAGCGCGAGCACGAGATGGGCCAGGCTTCCTGGGGCCAGGTCTTCCGACAGTACACCCGCCGGACTGTCGTAGGCATCACCTGTCAGGTATTCGCGCAGTTCAACGGCATCAACGCGATCTTGTACTACTTGCCTGAAAACCTCCTCCGCGCCGGCTTCGACGCTGAGAAGGCTCTGTTGTATGCTGCGGGATCGTCGTTGCTCTACTGCGCGGGGACGGTGCCGTCGATGTTCGGGATCGACAGGCTTGGACGGCGTCCGTTCTTGATCTTCGGTAGCTTCGCGCTTGCAGCTGCTTTGGCTGTCGTCGGCAGTTTGCAATTCTACGTCGATTCCTTGCCCACTGGTGGTGATCGCCTGCCAGGAGCAAATGGCATCTATGCAGGTAAGTTGCGGGCATCATAGCGAACGAGCCTATCCGCAACTGATATATATCCAGCTGTCTGCCTCTACCTGTTCTTCTATGGAGCCACGTAAGCAACTCTCCCAACTCTCACGACCGAGTGCCACTCACGTCGTCGGTTGCATTCCAGGTGGGGCCCAGTGCCCTGGTTGCTCGGCGCCGAGATCTTCCCGCTACGCGCACGGGCGAAGGGAATGGCGCTCTCCACCACGGCAAACTGGGTCTCGAACTTCATCATTGCGTTCATCACCCCGCCGCTCTTCGCGTCCATCTCCGGCGGCTACTACTGCATTTTGCTCGGTTTCTGCGTCATATCCGGAATCTTCGTCTTCTTCGTCTACCCTGAGACGGCACACAAGACCCTAGAAGAACTCGGGAGCGTTTTCAACGATCAAACGGACGACAAGGAGACGCTGCAGCGAGGAGAGAAGAATGCCGGCCCACAGGACTCGGAACCTAGGCAATCCGACGCGAGCTCGGAGAGTACTCTTCGTGGTAGCATCGGTGACGAAGAGAAGAAAGGGCCAGCTTCCAGCATGGAGCAGATCATCCAAGCAAGCACAGAGTAGTCCATATCACATAAGCAGAGCAACGACAACAACTGGGCTGACTATCAGTTCGTGAGCGAGCGTATGATGACACACTGGATGACCCACCAAATGATGGTATCAAACGACAGCAGTGAACCCCGGAAAAGTACAACAACCGCAGACAGCGGCATTACGCCAGGATGGTAAGGGACAGAGTGATCAGCAGACAGCCGGCTAGCGTCCTGTGGTAGGGTGAGTAAGATGGTTGGAGCCGACAAAGACAGCATCCGCTTACAACGTAGGAAGACCGCTGAACATAGCATCATTCTCGTTGGTGACGTTGCCACTGGGACTCGTGGCGGTAGAGTTGGGTGCGAGAGACGTCGCCGTCCCAGTGGTGGCACTCGTGGCTGAAGTCCTGGCGGCGTCGCTCCCTGTGGACGTAGGGAGAGCAGTGTAGACGCTGGAGAAGATCGGCAGACGAGGTGTGATTACGGCGACAGTATATCCGGGGTCGACGGTGAAGCCGTTGGAGGGAGCCGAGGTGACGTGGGCAAACTCCGAGTCCAGAGTCTCAGGGTTGAAGGTACCGAACTTGGCAGCATCGACGTTCCGGAAGACGTTCTCGAGCAGCCTGAGGAAAAAAGTATCGGTTTGTCGAGACGTGTGCCAGGATATCAGAAGAGTGGACGCACTTACTTGGAGGACGGGAGCGAGGTAGACACGTAGACGTCCAGCGGCGGGTTGCTGTATCCTGGATTCACGATGCAAGTCGACGAGAACAAGGAGTATAGCACCTGTGCACAAAAGACGGGAGGTGCCAGGACAGTCTTTGAGCGTATGCCCGCTGGCATAAACAGCGGCAAGGTACGTACTCCAGCCTGCGCTCCAGCGTTCTTTGCGCGCGCGAAGATGTCGTCCAAGGTAGCATTGGTAGCATTTTGATCGCAAGCTACGAGGGCTACCCAAGGCGTCTTGGCTGTACAAACGACAAGGTTCAGCGGTAAGCTCGAGGACGACCGTCACAGTATCCGCGTCTCACTTGTACCCGACGGCGCGTCATCGGTGTAGTGAACCAACGCTCCCTGTTACGGCGGTCAATACTGTGCGTGTTCGCGTACAGACCACAAGGGTCGACCAACCGTGGCAACCCCACTGCTGTCGGAGGTGGCGGCCGCGCGCGCGAAGCTCATCGTCAATTGGCCTCGGCTGAACCAAAAGACGTTGAGAGTGGCATTCAGCAGGTTGGCGGTAGCATCCGTGGAGTTCGATGGCGAAGCGGGGATAAACGAGTGGACGGCATGCACGAGGAAGGAGAGAATAATGAGCGAAGCTCGGGCAGCCCCAGTCCAACGCACGGACGACATGGTCAACTTGAGGTTTGGTTGCTGTATAAGCGCCCCGGCGTGTCTCTCTGGTTACCGACTGCGCCGACTATTTACTTTCACAGAGGTCGCCGTCGGCCCGTCTCTACTGCTTGGGTCGAATCGTCTTTTGCGCGGTCATCATATTGTTCAGGTGCCAATACTCTCTGGCCTCGTCCACGCTTTGTGAGTGCTTCATTCGGCCTGATATCGGCTCTTCACGCGTCACGTCTGAAGTACGAGTTCGCAGGTGCAAATGGCTGATCTCCGCCAACCTGGGAACTAAGGTCGGCGGAGTCTAAGGGCGCCGCCTTGTCACCTACGGAGGTGCGTAGACTTTTCCACCCGTTCCCTCGTGCCGAGTCCCGACTGACGATGCAATGCCCATATAGCCCTGTAGTACGCGCCCATTTTGAAGATTCTTCGCCTCGCGTTGACTCAGAATCCTGATCATCCTGGGAGCGCGGCGTTACGCAAGACGATCCAGGAGATCAGTGATAACTGTACCCACCTCATGATCCGGGTAGGTTATCCACAGGCTGACAAACATCGCTTCTCTTTTCGAAGAAGACCGGAAGCTCGGCCGTGCGAGACGTTCGGAGGGTGCTAGTGCAGCAACGTGCCCGATCCGTGTCATCCGGCAGACGAGGTAACCGAACTGGAGATGGATGTGAAGGATTTGAAGGTCGAATGAATTGGTATGTTCCTTGCCCGCAGAGCTTGAAGAATGTCGATCTACTGGCTTGGCTAAATGATGACTGCAGGGAAGAATATACCAGACGCTACCAGCATTTCGAAACCCGTACACGATTGTCGCAACGGCTGGTTGTAGATATCGGGTAAAGCTTCCAATTAGCCAGCCAATGCACGTCAACCTCGCTTTCCCCAGAGTGTGGTTTTTGGCTGCGCTATGACAGCGATCTTACGTTGCCGTTCCGCTTCGTCCACCGAGATGGCACATAAGGCGCCGACACCCGTGTCTCTCCGACTCTCGCCGTACCAACGTACGCTCCGATGCCGGATGCGTAGCAGTTGAGTAACATGCCGCAAGCTGTCGTCGATCCGGGATGTCATGAAACAGCACTGGTGGCTTACATTCCAGTGCGGCAGCCCTGGGAACAGCGGCTGGATGCAGTACGCAGGCCTCCATACTGACGGAGCGACGACAGAAGTTTGATCTTATCCGTCCCTCAGCATTCATATCTCTGAGGTACTTATAGGTCGCAATCGCCAAGGTTCGTCCCCAACGTTCCCGCTCGCACTCCTCTCACCGCAACCATGTCCAGCCTCGACGCATTCAAGGCATCCTTCAAAGGTGATTTAGTAACGCCAAGCGACGCAGGATACGACGCAGCCATCGCACGTTGGGCTAAGAATGCGGCCCGAAAGGCCGCTGTTGTCGCATTCGTCAAGGACACTGAGGACGTCTCGCGCGCCATAACCTATGCCAAGGCGGCGAAGTTGCCCATCGCCATCAAAGGCGGAGGACACAATACTGCAGGAGCGTCCTCGAGCGAGGGCGGGCTCGTGATTGACTTGTCTCGGTACCTCAACGGCGTCACCGTCGACGCCGAGAATAAGCTCGGATACGTCGGTGGAGGCGCGATTTGGGAAACGGTCGACAAAGCCGCTATCGAGCATGGTCTTGCCACCGTCGGTGGCACAGTCAACCATGTAAGCATCCTGTTGTTCGTTCTTCACTTCCACGGTGCTAACTCATATTTGCAGACCGGGGTTGGCGGGTAAGTCCACGCGCGGTATAGATATCGTCATGACACGCGCTCATGGGCGACTAGTCTTATCCTCGGTGGAGGCTATGGATGGCTCAGCGGTGCACACGGTCTGGCCATCGACAACCTCGTCCAGGTCTGTCATCCCCCTGCTTGTGTTCATGACAAGTAGTGCTAACGCAGGTCCTCCTCCTTCATTTCAGGCAACTGTAGTCACTGCCGACGGAAGCATACTAACCGCTAGCGAGTCAGAGAACCCGGATCTCTTCTGGGGCATCCGCGGTGCAGGGTCCAACTTCGGCGTCGTCACTGAGTTCGTCCTCAAACTGCATCCGCAGCGTCGCACTGTGTACTGTGGGATGGTCATATACTCTCCTGATGCGCTCGAAGCCCTCCTGGACGTAACCCAGGAGTGGCGTAACAAGGTTTCAATGGAGAAAGAGGGCATGATTCAAGCGTTCACCCGTGGACCAGGCAACCAGGTGATTCTGTGTGTCCATCGTGGGCTCAGAGTGTCGACTGATGCACTTATTGCCCCTTGTAGCCATGTATCGTGCTATTCCTCTTCTACAATGGTTCCGAAGAGGAAGGTCGCGCGAACTTCAAGGCTTTCCTCGACCTCAGTACGGCGTCCGCCCCTCTCCTCCCACATGCACTGATTGCGGTTACCGTTTCCACAGAACCCGTCGCAGACATGTCCAAAGAACATCCCTATGAAGTGCTAAACTCACTCCAGAACCAAAGCACATACCCAGGACAGAATGTGTACATGAAAGGGTGTTTCGGGCCCGAGACCTTCCCGCGCACGATCCTCCTGCATCTTTTCCAGCGCGTCACGGAACTGTCCGCGCCCGAAGCATACAAGATCGCATTTCTCCTCGAGTACTTCCCGCTTGCCCGGGCTAACGCCGTCCCGGACAACGCGACTGCCTATCGCCGCGGGCTCTCGGCGAACGTGCTGTGCCTCGTGTTTGCGACAGAGGACAACGAGGAGACGTTCAAGTACTCAAGGGACGCCGCACATGAGCTGACAAGCCTGGTCGCCGGGAAGGGGGGCAACGACGTTGGATACGGAAATTACAGTGAGTCGCAGTTTTAGTCGGCGAGGATTGGGTTCAGCGTGCTGACTCTGTGCATGTCTATAGGTCCGGACAGCGACGCACTTCCGACGGACGGCTCTGTCCCTGGAAGCAAAGCCAAGGCGAACTTCGGCAGCAACTACAAGCGGCTGCAGGAGATCAAGAAGAAGTTCGATCCGGAGCTCGTCTTCAACAAGTGGTTCGTCATCGCGCCCGCTGCATGAAGACGCTGCGCCAGTTGTTGTAGGACGGGAGTCGTCGATGATGGAGAGATGTCAAACACTATTGTACATATGTAAAATATGATATGCAAGCTGGACGCCGCCGCTCTCGCACACACCTGGTCCGTCTGGATATCACAATCATTGTTTCTGTCCTTACTTTGGCAGTCGGACACGAGAGGAGCGGCCTAGCAAGGTCTAAACCCGCGGAAAAAAGTGGCTCACCGGGTGCCATGGCACGGGCGGTGGATCAGCTCTCGACATCTGGCTGGTGCGCTGTAGGCTTCCTGTCAAGGTGCCTGTAGGTCTCACTAGGTCGGTTCTATCATGTTTCCGGCTCTGGTTGTATTCGACTAGCTACTTCACAGTGCGTCTCTACCTTGAACTGATAACTATTAATGGCCGGGTCCGGTACCAACCTTTCGTCCTGTTTCTCTGCAAGCGTGCTGTGCGGATCGGATTCACGGTTCTCGGAGTTGAAGAGACGGTTGTACCTGGAGAGTAAGTACCTAAGTTATGTCTGAGCTCGACTCTCGAGCTTGTCACTTATGCGCGTCGATCAAGCTGGCCGCAAGCAGAACGCGGGTCTCCACCAGAAGCCCGAAGTGTTCACGACATCCGAGATGTCTTCATATGTCATTGCAGGTCATTGCTCACCAATCGTAGAGCAAATTGCAATCATGGAAGTCGTACGCGAACCAGAAAGTGCAACAGGCGCCCGCGTAGCTCTTCTTGTCTTGCTTCGTTGACCTCAGACTCGTCACGCACACCGAAGGATGTCTTGGCTCATCAATGCTGACAGTGTAGAGCACAATGGCAATACAATTGTTCGCGTGATGCCGTGACACGGTACTGGTGCACGGCTTACATGCAGTGTAACCATCTCTGGGAACTGGGAATACACGGGTTCCACACGGTGACATGCACTCGCCTGCTCTCTCAGGAGCCCGAGCCGCCTCCAGACGTAGCTTTAAAAGTTGCCACAGAGAAGTACATTGGTCCATATCGTTCCCAGACACAAGCTCATCCCACATCAGCAGCGATGTCCAACTTCGACACTTTCAAGACTTCCTTCAAAGGTGATCTGCTGACACCTGGCGACGAAGGATACGAATCGGCAATCGCTCGCTGGGCCAAGAATGCAGCTCGAAAGGCAGCGGTAGTCGCATTTGCCTTGAAAGATGCCGAGGATGTCTCGCGGGCCGTCACATACGCTCGGCAGGCGAAGCTGCCCATCGCGATCAAAGGCGGAGGACATAACGCGTCTGGAGCGTCCTCAAGCGAAGGAGGCCTCGTCATCGACTTGTCCAGATATCTCAATGGCGTCAAGGTCGACGCAGATAAGAAGCTCGGCTACGTCGGTGGAGGCGCAATCTGGGAAACGGTCGACAAAACCGCTATCGAGCAGGGGTTAGCCACGGTGGGCGGCACAGTTAACCATGTAAGCACTCGCTATGTTCCTCGACTCACCCAATGCTGACGCATCTCGTAGACTGGGGTGGGGGGGTAAGTCTATTACGCGCGAATCTAACTTACCATGTGTTCACGAATCCAGCCTCATCCTCGGAGGCGGCTACGGATGGCTCAGCGGCGCATACGGCCTGGCCATCGACAATCTCGTTCAGGTTCGTTGTCTACCGTGTATAATCGTCAGTAGAATGTTCTGAACCGCCACGGTTTGATCACAGGCAACTGTGGTCACTGCCGATGGGAGCATTCTCACCGCCAGCGAGTCGGAGAATTCCGACCTGTTCTGGGGTATCCGTGGTGCAGGATCGAACTTCGGAGTCATCACCGAGTTCGTCCTGAAGCTGCACCCCCAACGCCGCACCGTATACTGCGGGACTATCATCTACTCCCCTGATACGCTCGGCGCGCTCCTGGACGTCACCGAGAAGTGGTGGAACAACGGCCCCTCCGAGAAGGAGGGCATAATTCAAGTATTTACCCGCGGACCAGGCCATCAGGTGCGCTCGTGCGATGTATGTTCTAAGCCGCGCCTGCACGTACGCTGACACGCCGAGCAGCCATGCATCGTACTCTTTGTCTTCTACAACGGCTCTGAAGAAGAGGGTCGGGCAAACTTCAAGGCCTTCCTCGACCTGAGTACGCCAAGATTCCATCCGCTCTGCCCTCACGCTAACGCCCCTTGCGCCACAGAGCCCATCGCCGACATGTCCAAAGAGCAGCCCTACGAAGTCCTCAACACCCTGCAGAATCACATCGCCGGCCACGGCCAAAACGTCTACATGAAAGGCTGCTTCGCCCCTCAACCCTTCCCGCGCACGCTCCTCCCGCAGGTCTTCGACCGCGTCGTCGAGCTCTCCGCGCCCGAGGCGTACACCTTCGGCCTCCTCTTCGAGTACTTCCCGCTCCGCAAGATCAACGCCGTACCCGACGACGCGACCGCGTACCGCCGCGGGCTCGCGCCGAACGTGCTGTGCGTGGTATACGCGAAGGAGGAGAGCGAGTCCGCGTTCAAATACTCGAGGGACGCGGCGCACGAGCTGACGGGGCTGATCACCGGGAAGAAGGGCGAGGAGATCGGGTACGGGAACTACAGTACGTCGCCGTCCTAGGTACCGGTCCGTGCTGGACAGTCGCTCATGCATCGAGACAGGTCCGGACAGCGAGGCACTCCCCGCGGATGGCTCTGTCCCTGCGAGCAAGGCGGAGGCGAACTTTGGCAGCAACTACAAGCGGCTGCAGGAGATCAAGAAGAAGTATGATCCCGAGCTCATTTTCAATAAGTGGTTCGTTATCACGCCTGCGGCTTGAACATTGGATAAGAAGGTGGAAGCGCGACCCTGCGCGCGGAGGTTTGTAGGTCACAAGAAGAATGCCCGCATCGCCTGTGTAGCAGTACTTATCCGAGCAAATCCCGAGATGCGATATATGTATGTATGGAGATAATGCCGCACGACGCCGTCAGTCCTAGTGTCTGAACGGCGTCGTGCACATGCAAATGATATGGTATGTATGTATGCGTGCGGGCAGAGATGTGCCAGTGAGTAGATGCATGATCATGATGATGGGGAGGCATGCTCGGAGCAACGAGCTGTATCGTATAAGTGGGCGTAACCAGACAACAACAGGCGTCGTGAGTACAGCTGGAAGACGGGAAGGAAAAGAAGCAAAACTATCGCTCCCCCATTATATAACCAAGACAATCGAACTGTTTCTACAATCAAGCAAGATGAGATGTGAGCAACGGGGCGTCCACGACAACAAGTTAGTAGTGTGTAATCAAAGCGAAATGATGCACAAGCAGTAGACATTTTGTGGGCGGTCGCAGACACGAAGCCAAAAGCGAACCTAGAAGCCGTCCGCACCGCCAAAAGTGCGGAACATCGCCTTCTTGCTCTTCGCCTTGCGCCTGCGCATCCCGCTCGGGATCCCGTCCTCCGGCGGGGGCTGGAACCCCATCCAATTCGACCTCTCCTTCCTGTCGACCGGCTCGGGCGCCGGGGACTCAGGCATATCGCCGTCCTCCTCTCCCGGCGTCATGGGCGCGACCTCGAGCGTCTCCGGGTTCGCGTATGCGACCGGGATCGTCGAGTTGTACGCGACGAGCCCGAGCTGGCGCGAGTAGTAGTTCACCGCCGCGTGGAACGCGGTCTTGCGCTGCAGGCGCAGGTTCCAGTCCTGCCAGTTGCTGTTGTACGGGATACCGATCGTGATCTCGAGGTAGCGCTGGTAGTCGATCTTCTGCAGCGTGACGGACGTGCTCGGCTGGAACCACCGGTTCTCCTCCGTCTGCAGCCAGTTGTTCATGCACTTCTCGAGCTGGTCAAGCTTCTCGATCGGCGTCCGCCACGCGACCTGCATCGTCAGGTTCTCCGCGGTCTTGTCGCTGCGCCGTGCGTTCGTGCTGACAGAGGTATGGGTCAGGAGGATCGTATGTGCCGGAAGTGGCGCAACTTACATGAACTTGTTGAACAGCATGCTGTTGAAATAGTACGTCTCCGTGCCGTCCGCGCGCGTGAAGATAGTCGCGAAGAGGCCCATCTTCTTCACGACGAGGTTCTCATCATCAATGAAGCACCGATCTCCCGTGTCATAGGGACTACGGAACATCCCATCAGCAAAGGACAAACCAGACAACCGCAGCCAAGACTCACTGAGTGACGAAGAGGAACATGATCGCATCGAACGCACTGCTCGCCGAGTTCTTGAAGATGAAGCTCGCGCCAATACCGATGGTGTACAAACTCGTGAGCGAGCTCTCGATGTTGACGCCAAAGATACTCAGCGAGACGAAGAAAAGGATGATGAGCGCCAAGACCAGCAGCACGTTGTCCAGCGTCGTCAACGCCTGGCCGACATCACGCATACTGCGTGACAGGAAGCGGCGTTCCTTGTACACCTTCAGCAGCGTCGTCTTGACCTCCGCACGCGAGATGTCGCCATTGTTGTCCTTGTCGAACACCTTGAACGCGGCCTCCGCCTCCGCCGCTGTCGGGAACGCCGGGTAGAAGTCGCGCGGAATCAGGTACGTCCGCCCCGGTTCCCTGAACGTATGCCAGATCGACCGCGCCAGTCGCTTCGCCTCATACGACGACGAAACGTTCCACACAAGGCCGTTGACATCCTCGTCCTTGCCCTGAATGTTGCGTGCATCGTGCAGCATGGCCGTCTTCAGCGCCTTGGCTGCCTGAGTCGCCGCATGGATCACAACCGCCGGATCGTCGTCAAAGCTCCGCCGACGAGAACCGACTGCCGGCGAGCCACTGTTGGAGGGGCTGCCTCCGAGGGGTGAGGGCGGGTACTTGTGTTGATCGGCCGTGTTCACCCGCAGGTCCGGCTTGTCTTCACGGGGGAGCCAGCTGCGGCGAGCCTTGCCTTTCCTCTTTCTCGCCACGAGTGTCGCGTCGCGATCGTCGTCACTGCTCGTGCAGTGCTCCTCCGGCGTGGCCGCACGGGACCCGCCAGGAGTGCCTGGCCGCGAGCGGCCACCGAAGAAATGATCCCTCTCATGCGCGGGAGTCAGCAATGCGGAGAAGATAGGCGTGGAACGACCGAAGGATGACTTCTGGGGGTGGCGGCGCTTTGGACGGTACGTGCGCAGCTTCTCAATAGCTTTCAGAGCTTCCTGGACCTCTTGCAGGCGCTCCCTGTACGCGGTACGATGGAAGGAGAATGCTGCGGTTCGTCAGTATCCAGCGTCGAGAACGATGGGGAGTTGACATACCGACGAAGTGCGAAAGCATCTTCTGCGCGCATATAATCAACGCAAAGAAGAATAGGAACTCAATGACTTGGTACACCTGCCAGTGCCATCAGCAGGGCGCGCGCTGAGTGGGTGTATGCTACGTACCCGAGGAGTGTAGGCAGCCCTGCTGGTGCTCTCATCGTCCATATCATAGAGCTTGAAGATGTGGACGAAGATGATGACCCAACTGACCCAGCAGCTTGCAGCGTAGAGAACAGGTTTGATAGGCTCCTTTACGCTGCTGTACATCTCTAACCGAGACTTGATGGCCTCGCTGACATGACCCCAGGTGAGACCGATAATGAACCGGATGACAGCAGGAATGATGTCGACAATGAGCGCAAGACCCCAGGAGATAGAGACGTTGGCGGCGGCCCAGAAAAGCCAAGCTTCGACGTTATCTCTGACATACTTGCGGTGGTCGGTGGGATTCGGCTTGTACCAGTAAAAGTGGACGATGAGAGCTGGGGTGACGATGAGGCCGGAGAGAATGGTCGAGCCGATGAGGGTGGAGAACAGGAGTTTGATGAGTCTAACCACAGCCGACGGTGAGTACTAGCGTGAAGCCGCATTCATGGAAACGCACCTGATGAAGCCAAACTTGCGCTCCTTCTTCTTTACGCCCATCGCCTGCTCAAACCTGGCCTCCTCGTCTACCAAATCCTCCTCGCCACTCCAGTCATAGTCTTCTTCGTCATCTTCCTCATCGGTGGCGATTGACGACGCGCGAGAGGCGGGCCTGAACTCGGGCTCGAATCGTGGTCCGCTCAGTGGCTGGGGCAGCTCCTCAGGGTAGTGGACGGCGGGCTTGACCTTGAAGCCATGCTCTGGCGTCTTCTCGTCGCGGGGACTGTCCTCCGGCATGTCGCCAGAGCTGAGGTCTATGTTTGAGCGCGAGCGGTAGGCGGGAGACTGTTCGGGATAGGTGTCGAAGAGCAGGTGGGAGGTGGAGGGGACACGCCTGTACGGGGGGGATGGGATGGCGTTCTCGACGTCCTGCGAGCCGTAGAGCTCCTGGTCGAGGTCTGGGGGGCGGTGGCGGGGCTCGTCCGGGGTGTGGTGGGAGGAGGAGGGAGAGGACATGCGAAGCAGATGGGCGAGGGAGCGGAGAGACGGGCGCGGAACTGAGCCTGCGCGCGGTGAGACTGAGGGCAGCGCAGACACTTAAGGCTGCTTCCCTGCAGCTGCCCGCGTAATCCGTTCGCTGCGAGGGCGACGCACTGGCAGAAAGGGGGCTCACCCACGCCCAGCCCCTCCATTCCTCTCTTTTTGCCCCGGCGGCATCCCCATCAGTGACATCATCTCCATGCACGACCCGTCCCAATCGGGCAGGTGCGCGTCCCGCTATAAACCTCGCATCCGTGCCCCATAGCACTCTTCAACTCTGCCATGCCGCTCTTAGGAAAGTCCGACACCTTCTCCGAGAACCCAGACGTCCGCGAGGTCGAGAAGGTCGTCGCCAAAGAGGCCCGCACAGACCAGAAGAACCTCGACCACGCCATCACCGACCTCTCGCACGCCGACAAGTCCCACAACAAGAGCATCAAGGTGTGTTTGCCGTCACCGACAACTGCATTGACCCACACTCGCCGCCATCCCGCCCCGGCGTCCGTCTCCCCAGGCTGCAAACAAGGCGGCGCACGCACTCGACAAGGCCGTCGCCAAAGAGCACAAGGCCGCAAAGGCCGTCAACAAAGCCGTGCATAACCACGAAGTGGCCGTCGCGAACGAGCAGAACGCGGAGAAGGTCATCCAGGTGAGCACACAGCCCGTCCGGCGATGTCCCACGCCGTGGCTCATCATCCCGCTCCCAGATCAAGAAGCAGCACGAAGCGCGGCTCGAGCAAGACCTCGAGCAGAAGAAGCAGCACCTCGACGCGCTCCGCCAGCGCAAGGAGCACAACGACGTGAGTACCTTGCGTCAAATGCGGAGCGTACGCGGCTGATGCACGTCGGGTTCACAGCAGGTGCGAGAGGCGAAGCTCGCCGACATCCACGCAGGCGAACCTGCGCCGCCCGAGGCCCGGTCATCCTACAACGCCGGCGACCGCGCGAGCATCGCTGACAGCGTCGGTACGTCGGGGACCGCCAACACGTCCTCTACCGATGTTGGCGGCACTCAGGCGTGAACGCGACGCGACTCATACCGACGACACGACCGTAATGACCTTACGACTGGATGACATCACGCTAGCCATATAATGGGGTCGTCGATGCGACTGTAATTCATGTACAACATTCATACCAGGGTATCGATGTAGCATACACATGTTCCTTCATAATGTATATTCACGCACGCGAGAGGACTTTCCAGTACCCCTGCCCGCGTCATCCCGGAGAAACAGCGCGTCCGTCAAGGGGTCCCGCTCGTCGCTGCCGTATATGGCACCCAGCATTCGATGAAGCCCCCGGGTTGGAGTATCGTCGGAAGTCGTCAATTAAGTTGGCCCGTCCAACACGAGACTAACCACGCAGTGAGTAGTCTAAGTGACGACAGTAGCTGGTGATAGATTCCTGACCTCCCCAGTGGTACCTACAAGCAGCTCGACCGGATAGTCCGCCTCGATGTAGGTTCAACTCAAACCCCTCGCATGTTGAGGCCAACTTGAGGGTATTACTATGAGACTACGCCTCAATGACCCCGCCTTTCTCGCTGATCATCGCTGTCGACGTCAATCAGGCTCAAGGGCCGGGCCCGCTCGTTCGTGGCCACGCGAGGCAGTCGGCCTTTCGACCGCGGCGACGAGTTCATCGTACCAGGTCATGAGCAGCGTCATGCAGCACAACTAGCTATACGAAGTTGACCTTTACTGGCACGACAAGCTGGCCTTTACTGGCACGACGAAGCTGATCGGTACCTTTATGTACTGGCATGCACGATGTGTGCAGGCTACGCACACACTTGCCCGAGGGATCAGAGGGGATAAGGCATCAATATTCCCGGCAATCACAGGGTTGTGCTGTTGGATGTCTATTAGTCTCAACCGTCGATGTTAAGGCGGAAATGAAGACGTAGTTCACTAACCAGTGACTGCAGAAGATCCTGCGGCATGCGACCTGTCGTAGTCAGAGATGATCACAGACTCAGCGTTCACAACCGCGCGCAACGACATGCAGAGACATAGGAGTGGCCTAGTGGCCTAGGAGGCAGTGGAGGTTGCAGTGGAGGAGGAGGTGGTGGTGTGTAAGTGGAGGAGGAGGCATTTGGACTGACGGCGATGGTTCAATCAGAATGAACCGATCGTGAGCACTTCCGCTAGTAGACCTGAGACGGAGCGGGAAGAAGTGAAGCTCAAGGCAGAAGAAGCACGAGCAGGCCGGGGAAAAGGTCGTCTGGTAGTTGCTCTGCAAAGATATGTATGTTGGATCAGAGACCAGAGGACGTCGTGAACAACCATGGCCAGAGCGAACCTCACGCCGCCCCGGCCTCAGGCTCTGTCTCTGCATCCGAGTGACATCATCAGACACCCCGACGATCGTCATATATATCTGTAAGCAACTTTCGCCATAACCTGCGCGTGCAGCCATCGCGCATCTTCAGCTCTGCTTATCGCTACCTGCCTATACAGCCATCCCCCACACCCCAGCCATGCCGCTCTTCGGAAAGTCCAGCACGTTCTCCGAGAATCCAGAGGTCCGCGAGGTCGAGAAGATAGTCGCCAAGGAGGGTCGCGCAGACCAGAAGAACCTCGACCATGCCATCAAAGACCTCTCGCACGCCGACAAGGCCCACAACAAGAGTATCAAGGTGTGTTTATGACCAAACTCCACTGGACGGGGGGGACCCACGGCCTAACTGTGCGCGCCTCCGTAGGCTGCAGAAAACGCAGCGCACGCGCTCGACAAGGCGGTCGCGAATGAGAACAAGGCCGCAAGGGCCGTCGACAAGGCCGTGCACCACCATGAGACCGCGATCGCGGACGAGCAGAACGCGGGGAAGGTCATAGAGGTGAGCTTCGTTCGACTCGGAGTCCGAGCCCCAGCTTCTTGGGCGATCTCTCACTAAAGTGGCACGATTTCACGCCGTGTCTCACCATCCCGCTCCCAGACCACGAAGCAGCACCAAGAGCGGCTCAAGCAAGACCTCGAGCAGAGGAAAGAAAACGTTGAGGGGCTCCGCCAGCTCAAGGAGACCAACGACGTGAGTGATCTCCGGTCTGACACGGATTACTGAACAGTGAAGGGCGGCTGATGTATGTCGGGTTCCCAGCAAGCAAGAGAGGAGAGGCTCGCCGACCTTCACGGGCGCGAAGCTGCAGCGGTCGAGGCCCGGTCCAACTACAGCCCCGGCGACCGCGCGAACAGCGTCGGTAGCGTCGGTGCGGCGGGAAAGCCCAGCCCAACTGCAACCAGCGCTGAAGGTGCGGTGGATACGGCTGGCCCAACTGCAACCGGCGCTGGAGGTGCTACTGAACGCGGGCGAAGTGCTTAACTCGATGGTACGACTGTGATGACCTTACGAACTGGATGCCATCAACATCAATGCGACTATACATAATCGATATATTTCGTGAATACCAGGATGTAGCAAACCGTGTCATTTCACTACGCATCTCACCTAACATGTGTCTAGACCCCAGGCGTGTCCGCACGTCGTTCCAGGAGAGACATAACGAAAGTAATCAAGGCTCGCGGCATATGCAGCGCCAAGCGTTCTATAAAACCTCGGAAGCGTCAACTCGTAATTTGTTGTACTGTTCCCAAGCGACGAAAGACCACGCACGGAGGTTACAGTTTCGTAGCGACAGACAACCGCTGACGGCGGTGGCTGGCCATGGACACGTAGCAAACAACTCCTGAGGCCGACAGACCGCTGCAAGGGACACGGTGACCACGCGCCCCGGTTCCTGGGGCGGTGAGCGAAACCACGGCCGTCGAGACGAGGTGACTCTTCGTCGGAGCGTCCTTCCCCCGTCGTTGCATTGAGATGTACGGCGATCGGAGACGTACCACAGAACTCTGTGCGATACGCGACCCCGGAGGTTCGTTTCAACGTCCCCATACCGTGCGCAACTGTTTGTAGAGTCCCGGAGTGGGCTTGGGAATAGCTGCACTTGATTTGTGATTAGACGGAGAGGATGTCGTGGATATCGAAACGCGGCCAGCATCGCTGAGTCTCCGCTGCTGGGGCGGGGTCGGTGACTCGATGGTGAAGGACCAATTATGAGGACCATAGAGCTTCGGCGATATGTCGCACCGGCCAACGAGCCTTCTCCTCACACATACGGCTCATACGCAAACGAACACATTGAACATCACGATTTTCGAGCATGCAGGGTATTTCCATTCGGACGGGTGTCGGTGGGACGAGCAGCAGATCCTCGCTGGGCAGCATATGCGGCCAGCGCGTGTTGCATGTCGAGGAGCAGACGTACCTTCACCCAATAACCGGCTAGCCAGGCACGTCGGGTGCAATGTGGCTTGCAAATAACCACGGAAGCTTGGTGGTTGGACCGGAGAACCTTGCGCAGTGTTCCGGAACAAGCATGGTGGTGTGGTGCACAGCGCAGCACAGGAGTATTTGTTGCACAAAGGTCCACAGGTCTTGGGTGTATGCTATTTGGGGACGCTTGACGTGTAAGGGACCTTCTGTGCCTTCGCTCGGGAGACGGAGGGCGGGGAAAAGAAGAGGGATCCCTGCACGTGTAAAGCCAGCTGGCAGACCAGGGGATGTGCCGCCAAAATTGACACAGCAGGTAGGGACAACGGTTGTTTGGTGGTTGCGCCGCAAAGACCTGTAAATTCTTGAATTATCGGAAGTTGCATGAACGACGAGCACAACGGGAGAAAATGTGTGTCAGGATGACGGGTGCGAAGAGAGAGGATGTAAGCGACGGGCGTGGGTGATCGAGAGCACTCCAGGGCTGAGATCAGAACCGGGGCCAACGAGTATCGGGGTCACGCCCCAGCGGCAACCTGCCACGCATTCCCCCTCCAGGTCCTGCTGGGGAGTTCCCCGACGTCCTCAATCATCCCCTCGACTCACCCGGCCAGCGTTTCCCCATAAACCGCTGGTTGGTCCCATTGACTTCCTTTGGACAACATAACATCGCCGACGAGGCCACCTCATCGGCCACACGTCGTCGCGTTGCTTCTGCGCCAATCGCCGAACGTTCGCCGTCCATACCCTCCCCTCGCTCCCAGAGGAAGCGAAGGGACAGTACGTCGGTCGACGCACACCGAGTCATGCTCACCGATAGGTCGGAGGAGCGCCTCCCGACGACGGGCTCGCCGTCGTACCGGATGAAACGTCCGGATTTTTGGCAGGACTGTTGGCGGATGGGCGCGCTGGTCGGGCATGGGGCTTTTTGGTATGTTCCTCGGTCTGCTGTCCATTGTTGCCTTGATTCGCACAGGTCGAAACACTCTCAGGGGCGGATACTACTCTCTTCCACTGGACAGCGGCGATGGTTCCCCCCGATTTCAAGCTAATCTGTACTGCTTCTTGCGATACGTTGGTGTCCTCTGGCTGTCGACGCGCTCCGTCGATACCGGCTGTTTCTCTTGCTTGACTTTGCTACGTCGACTGTTCCTGGGCACACGATACGTTCCAGCATCTTGGAGTATTCGACGTCTTCGAGGGTGCGTCTCATGCCACTTTGAGCATCACACAACAGCAGCGTTCACAAGGAGCCGAAACTCGTTGCACAACCGGGCACGGATGGTGGTTGTTGGAAGGCGGCGCTGCCCTCTCTCGACTTGACGCGCGCTCTGCTGGACGTCATGTGCTTTCGTCCACGTGACCGTGACTCCGCGCTCGGGGCCGCAGCAAGGACTCGATTAGGCTTCGAACTGTACCTGGCGGCGACGCGTGGATGCTGCAGCTGGACCGCACGCCCTGGGAGGAATCTAGAGGCCGTGGTAGGGAGGAAGATATGCCAGGCGAAGGAGGAGTCGCTCGTGGGCCGCAAGCATGAGCTGAGGAGAGGGGAGGGATAGACCTGGAGGACAGTCGCCTGGACCACGATCGGTCGCGGTGGGGCGGCCGCGACGGCGACAACACTGACCCGAACGCGGGGTCTTCTCCAACGTGTGTTCGCCGTCTCTTCCCTCCTCGATGTCGTCTCGTCCTCGCTTCTCGTGCATCTGTTCAAGGCAAATCCACAGCCTGAGCTTACGGTCTGTTCGCCGAACCCTGGAAAGGACCTGTTCCCCGCCGTTCGAGCTTCTATCACCCGCTCCTGGCAGTCAGCAACCCGTCTAAGCTCCGTCAGAAGCGCACCAGGATTGGCTGGAAGAGCGGGGGCGTGGGCAGCGAGACAGAGTCAGTCGCCGTATACGGTTTGGGAGGTCGCTCGGAACGGCGGGAGAGAGCGACCCTGGGGGTTCTGACCCAAGAAGCTGGCGCTGCAGCTGCCGAGGTACGAGTTTTACGACATTGTCGCCGCCCTCATAAACTCGCCCGCCATGGCTGCCGACGTCCGTGCTCCCGCTGTCCCCTGCCATTGATCCTCACTCTGCTTGCATGTCGTACGCGCCCTCCGCCATGCACGAGTCCCTCCCGCCCCGCCGCCGCATTTTTACAACGGCGCACGACGAAGAGGAAGAATACGACGTGTATGACTTCTTTCCCTCACAGAACCGCTTCTACATGGTATGTGCTTCCTGTCGTCGCCCCGCTCTTCGATTACGACCCATCATGAAGCGTCTTCGCCTGTCTTCTGAGGCCGACGAAAGCGACACGTTCATTCACTCGTCCTCCGATCATGTCGACAGCATCGACTCCCTCCCCGCTCTGGACCATCTGCGCAAGCTGCCGTCACCGCCAGATGTCCAAGCCCCAGAGCTCGCGTTCCCGGAACGAGTCGACGTTAGCGGCATTCAACGACAGGGATACAGCCGCATCTTCCGGACCGGCTTGTGGGCTCAGGTGCGTGAGCTCATCACCCATCTCGCAACTGCACCGACGCGTCTGCTATAGTCCCGCATCACACGGCGGCTCGACGCGTTCATCGCGAAGACCATGGCAAGGCTGCGCTCCTTGAAGCGCTGCCTCGCTCGACGCACGTCTTGAACATGGCGGTCCTCGCCTCTGTACTTTTACTGTACGATATCCCGATGGCGCGGCAGGCAGTTGGATGGATTTGACGATCGGAAGGCGGAGGGGTTCTTGGAGTTTAAAGTGCGCGTCGCGATGACGCATTGTATGTATATACTACTAATGTGAGCGTGTTTCTTGTCTACGACGCGTCTAGTCCTATCCACATACTCAAAACACGCGTCTAGCGTCGCTATCAGTATGTAGCCATGATCTTGCCAGTGCAATATCACGAAGTAGTTCAGTGGAAACATGTCGTGCGCGCGGTATGACCTGGACTCATTCTCGCTCGAGTCGCTCTCGAACGACGGGATCTGCGAGGTAAATGCTCTTCGCTCTGGAGGTGAGAAACGCGTGCTAGCTGCACTGTTTGCGCGCAGCAGGGCCGTGCGGTTGGAATGCCGTGTTGCGGCTTCGCATCGGATGTGTGAGATTGAAACCCTCTCGATGCATTGTTATGTTCCGTTAGAGCACGGGTGAGCGCGATGATCCGCGTCTGGAGACGAGGGCGGCCGTTGGGGCAAGAGTCGAGCTCTGCACGGATGCAAGACGCGCTCATCGATATCGTCGTCCTGCGGTTGCCTCGCAACTCGCGCGCGGCGAGACCACAGTCCGATCTGGGTCACCGTATAAATCAAGCATCGATTGGAGGTGGATTGTGGCCACACCCACGGCAGACTCAGAGCGAATGTTTGGTTGGCTGCATAGTATTTTGCGGAAGGTTAACCTACAGCTGCACGGTGAGGTCCGTCGGCTGAGCGGGGGCTTGGGATACGACGCCTGCATTTTACGTGTAAATGTAGTCCTTCGGTGAAGGGGTGTGGTTCCAGCCGTGGTGTCAACGGTGACGGTAAGAAGGTTGGTCAATTTGGCAGGAGTGACAGGGCCGTGGTGGCTGCTGCACAGCTTCGATCTCATCGTGACCGCTTCCTCCGTGGGCTGATACCAAACCTTGCTTTGTTCGCCACAACTACCTCCGGCCACGACGCCCAGAGTCCTCGCGTGAGAGGCCGCCTCCTGCCATGTTTGCTATGCATTCTCCTCGGGCCACAGATGGGAACTCCCTGGATGGGCCCGAGTCTCTGCCAGCGGACCTCGGTGGCCCAGCTTGGCTCGGTGATGTGGGTACGAGCGGATCCAGTGGTCGTGTTCTCCAGCAGGTATCGTGCCGACTGACGTTCAATGAACGACTTCTTCATATCCGAAGGCACTCTGATTCGCGCCTTCTCCCATATCGGCCAATTGCCCAGTACGTTCGCCTTCCCCGCTTCTCGCCTGACCAGCGTGATATTCCACAGGTGGCAACGATCTCATACCAGCCATGTAGCTTAGCTGAGCGAGCGCAGGCCACCGCCAATCCGCTCACTCACAGGGCGCAGGGTGCGCGAATACCTGCGATTCTGTGCATTTCCGGCCATCTCTGCGTATCTGCATGGGCGCCAGCGCATCGCCCTGGTTCTGTGCGTGCGTATCCATCAGCGGCATGTTGAGCGAGCAATCTGCGATGCTCGATTGTCCTTGCATTCTTCCTCCATCGCAGCCTCGAGGTAGGGCGCCTGCGGAATGTGGATCCCCCTCTGCAGCGTGTTGGGCGTGTTGCTGTGGCCCATGCCTATAAGACCCTCGATATACGACCACCGCTTTCTCCTGCGCAAGCCCCCACGTATTCTTGCTCGTCGTGCCTCTGACCTCCTCCTTCAAGCATTAAACTATGGCGTACACGACGTACGACACCGGTTACAACAACCAGTTCGGCTACCCCCTCCAGCACTCGCTCTCCCATGGACCCGTTTATGGAGTCCACCCGACGGAATACGGGTACCAGGATCCTGCGTACGGTGGCGCCGTCTACTCAGACGTAAGTACAGTCGGTCGGTCGCGCATGGTGGACGGCATACTGACAAAAGTGCAGCCTGGTTACGCTGCCCAAGGTGTATACCCCGCATTCACACCTCAGCGCTCTGCTAGCCAGTTCGGCAGAGGTGCGTTGTCCCCCTCTCTGCAGACAAGTCATTCTGACCCGCGCGCACAGCGTACGATGACCTCGACATCAGAGATCCCTACTATTCGGGTGGTCAGCATGGCATGCGCCACCGTCGCAACTCCATGTCCCGCTCCATGTCCCGTTCCATGTCACGCTCGCTCTCGCGCATGGGTCGGCCCGCTCTTGGCGATTACCGTCGAGCGAGCTCGACTGTAGTCAAGTTCAAGCGCAAGGGTGGTTTCCGCAGCGGGATCACTCTCGGAGAGGCCATGTCCGACGCTCACCTCGCCAGCAACCACGAGTACAGCCTCTACGACCTGAACGCCGACGGCCGGGGCCGTATCATCCTCAAAGTCAGGGTGAGTATCGAAGTCATTTGTCACGCGAGCCAGTAGCTTATGGTACTGTCCTCAGTGGACGGGCTACAACTCGATGACGTATGAGCTGCCGGCCGATAGCTACGACGGCCATGTCGAGCTGCAGACCCTTGCACGGAGAATCGCACGAGCATGCGTGCACTTCCTGCAGGTAAGCATGCCTTTTGCGCAATGCAACCGCAGCCGCAGGGCTGTCCCGTGCTTGAACTGCGCCACTCACGCTCATCTTCATTTGCACAGGCAAACATGATCCCAGTATCGTGGGACCGTGTGATCCTCTACCACCTGGAGGAGATCTCCCCGGGCACCTGGCAGCCTGTCCTCTCCACCAGCTGAAGGCCAGGCGTCGACGGTGCCCCTCTATCGTCTCTCCTGCTCCATGCTATCCGTATTCGCTATCCCTATCCCTCGCTATCCTCGCTGTCCTTTACTATGCCGAACATTGCCCAGAACACTCCATGAGCTCGTTTGAGAAGGCGCGCCTGCAGGCTGGGCGCGCACTGGGCAACGTATCGCTTTGGTTTGTTTATTACATACTTCACTTCTCCTTCATGACCCATCACGGTAGTATAGTTCCTCACGTCGACGGCATATGTAACATATCATAGCCAATGAATTCGCGCTTCAATATCCATCGTGCGATAACTTGACCGACATCGACGTTCCAATGTCGAGGAGACAAGACACAATACATGTGCTCGGGAGGAGCTGGGTATTCGCTATTGATACACATTACAAGTCCGACATTCAATTGTCCTATCGTGTCTGCGGGGGCATAGGAGTACCGCGGTCGCTGTCATGAGTCCGTAGGCCGAGGACCTCTACAAACCCCTGTGCAGGGTCTTCCTCTCGCGACGCGGAGTGCTATGGATGCCCAAGCTGCGCTTGATCTTCGTCATGAGGGGCACACGAGCCTCTTTGCCTCGACCCTGCGTATGCACGTCAGCCTCATACACTCCAGAGCGGGCCAACGGCCACAGGAACGGTCGCGTGAGGCTACGCACCATCGCCTTCAGCTCGTGTTTGGCATGCTTCCTGCCCGAACGGGTGGTGTTGGGGTTCGACAGGGCGGCCTCTGTCGTGCAGCTCGTCAGTTGTGTGCTTCGCGCAGAGAAGGGAAGCAGGACGCACTATAGCCTCCGGCGACGCGGTCTGGGTCCTTCCTGCCGAAGAAGCGACCGGTGCGTCGACGAGTGGACGTCGTGCCCCGGGTAGACGTGGTGCTACGGTGACCAAAAAGTGGCATTATAATGATGTTGGTATCGGTTGAGATTCGGCTGAGGATATGTGTGTGGCTGCGCTGCGGATACAGTATGAAGTTCGGATGTTCTTGCGATCGGTGGCGACCAGAGCTGCTTTTATGCGATTGTGCGAGATGGACGTCAGTGGGGCACCAGCGTGCATGGAGTCATGGGGCAGTGGGAACAGGCACTGCGGACCAGGGCCTGGTCGTGGTCAAGCTCAAGCTCAAGAGCTCCATGAGCGCCTGGTGTCACGGGTCACACAATCGCTACCACCGCCGTCATTTGTCCTCCGCTTCGAATTCGTTCCTGCTCGGATCTCATGCATGGTGCACGCCTCTGCTGATGCTGTCGCTACACTGGTGCTGTCGGCATACTCGAACCTGAACTTCCGTCCACCCGATGGCCAATTTACAATTTTGGCCGGCTTCGTCCTACAGAACTCGGAGGAACTGAAGCTCATCTCCCTCGGGACGGGTTCTAAATGTCTGCCCGCCGCCCGCCTACCAGAGGCTGGGGACGCACTGCATGACAGTCACGCGGAAGTCCTTGCTCGCAGGGGTGCGGTCCGCTGGTTCCTGGAGGAGATTGCGCGAAGCTGTTCCGCTGCGGAACCCACATCTCCTTGGATATGCCGCCAAGGAGATGGGAAGTACGCTCTGAACACGGGAACGACCCTCAACATGTACATCTCCACTGTTCCCTGTATGCCGTTTGTCGTCCCCTATCCATCCTCGATATGTCTCACTCACCATCGGGGCCCCAGGCGGAGATGCTTCTACCCGGTACCTGGCGTCATTCCAGGACCCACAGATGGCCGCGCTGAAGGAATCCTCACAGTTTGCTGCGCTCGCGCCAAACACCGCCTCCAGAGGTCGTGACAACTACTCCCTCTATGGCGTCATGCGGACGAAGCCGGGACGCGCAGACTCGCCTCCAACCCTCTCCATGTCTTGTAGCGACAAGATCGCCTCCTGGAATGTCCTGGGCATCCAAGGCGCCTTGGCGTCGAGACTCTTGCAGCCTATCTACATCAACCGAGTCATCATCGGAGAAGTTGAGCCTTCCATGCACGATGTGGTCCTCGAAGACTGCACAAGAGCGCTCTATGGCAGACTGCGGCCAATTGCTGGTCAGTGTAGCGACGAGGAGGCATATGTGCAGTACTGATGGCATCGGTGATATGTAGGACTCCCAGCACCATATCGGCTGAATGACCCTCTGATCGAGTTCACATCGACCGTCTTTGTCCACTCGAAAGTTGCGCTTGCAGGTGCTACCGGTGGCTGCAATGACTGTGAGTATGCTTTGGATGGCGTTCATGCGATACCTGAACTTTGGCATAGCACTTTGCTATATCGCAGATTCACCAAGGCCAAGCGAAGCCCTGATTAATGGCATACGCCGCGGGGTTCCGCCCAAGCATCGTCACAACCCGAAGTTCAGGTAGGTCTGTCGACGTCCCGGTTTGCTTGTAGGATCCTCACAGACGTGCACAGGCCTCTACTGTCGAAGCTCTGTTTGTACGGTGTCTTCAAGGAAGCTGCTGCTAAAGCAGGGATATCTGTGCATTCGTACGTTGATACGCTTCGTTTCGTCTTGAGATCTGTACGACCAACGCATGTGATCACATATTAAGGGTGAAGACGTACTACGACAGCAAGCAGATGGAACCCGGCTACACCGCGGCGAAGCTAGCGCTCAAAGGTCCAGGTGGGCCATTCGCAGGCTGGGTCGTTAGCGGGCGCAAATGGGAGCAGTTCGACATGGATGGCAATCGCGTAGCGGGGAATCTAGAATGATACTTCGATTTTTGTCTGCCTTGATGGGCCCAGGAGAACTCGACCTTACTCGCCCCGGGCCCGAGTTGCGCGCGCCTCGACGCGTGGCCAGACCAAACGAGGTATATAAGCGCCAGAGCATGGCTGTCAAATTATTCTTTCTCCCTGCAACGTCGACACTGGTTAGTGCACCATTCGCTGAATATTTTCTACTTTTTTCCTACGTCGATATGAACAGCAGACATGCCGCCACCTCTCCTAGTTCCGGATGAAATCATGGACCAGGTCTTGCACCTCGCGCTGACCATACCTGAAGAGACGTTCAGAGCATGGCGCACACCGCAGACATACGCTGGGACTCCGCTTCTGCATCTGCACCGCATCTTGGCAACCTCGTCGCAATGGTACCGCGTGGGAAAGCCCTACCTGTATGAGGCCGCAATTCTACGGACGACGGAACAGGTACGCGGATTCTGCGACGCGATATGCAAAGACCACGGCGGCGAAAAGCTGGCGTGCTACCTGCGCCGTCTGCGCGTTGACAGCGGTTATACTCCCGAGCTGGGGAGGATCCTCCGCAATACCGGGTCGCAGATTACGGAGCTCTTTCTGGGTTTCGACGTCTCAATTGACGACCGCCTCGACAATCTGCTAGAGTCTTTGGAGCAGGTCAACCCTTCCAGACTCTTCTTGGACGGGTGCCCCTTTGTGAAGTATGACATCCCACCACCTACACGTGTCCATGCTCTCTGTGATGCCATAGCACACGCTGCCCCCGGATGGTCCAGTTTGGTACGTTTCCCAGTTGCCCTTGCAGCACCACCAGACTCATCCGAGGGTTCCTCTCTTTCGTTTCAGGGACGAGTCGACGTCGGCCCCGGATTTCCCATCCCTCACGAGCTGCTAGAGAGCCTGTTCGCGCTGCCGCAGGTCGAGTACGTCAGCTGCAATATAGACTTCGACTCGGATGATTTGACTTTCGAGTGGCTGGACGACGTACTTCGGCCCATTCTGGAACGACCTACGCTCAAGGTGCTCCAGATCCGGAACGGGAAGGATTGGCTGTCGTGCGACCTACCGAATTGGGGCGCTGAGTTCATTGGCGTTCGGGAGAAGCTGTTTCTGGGAGATGGCAAAGAGTGCGTATCATTGCGACGTCCGCGAACGTCGTCAAACTAACCTCCTTGCGACTGGAGCATTGTCTCTTTGGCCGCATTTCCAGAACATGATGTCATCATCCCAGAGCCTACGTCTCTGCCCGAGTTGCCGGACAAGATATGGGCTCGTATCCTCTGGATTGCCACTCATTACGACGAATACGACCCCAGCGCCGACTACGAGACGATAGTCTGGGCTTATAGGGCTGACCGAACACCTTTAGACACAGGGCTAGAGGTCCTCCGTGTCTGCAAGCAATTCTACGTCGGTATTCGGTCTGAAATACGCGCTGCGTTCTAGCTGACATGTGTCTAAAGCGAATCGGACTAGAGCATCTGTATGCGCATCCTTTTCTCCACCCGAGGAACACGGAGCGGTTCCTCCGACACATCCAGAAGAATCTCCACCTCGCCGCACTGGTTCGCGTGTTGTACGTGGACCCCGATCCTCACGCGGACGAACCCCCGACGATGTTCAAGCAATTCTCCGCGCCCTTGGTCAATCTTGTCCGGGTTAATTGTGGCATACAGGTCTTCCCCAACCTCCTCCAGTACGTCCAAGAGGACAGCGTGGTGCCGCTGGAGGTATTGGAGCAGCGAATAGCACCTCCGGACATGCGGACGCAGTGTCTGGCCCCGACTGACATGATCACCCCATCCATGTTCTTCAAGCTGCCTCATCTGCGGCGCGTCGTCCTCACCGGTGGGCGTGCAGGAAGACTTGGTGAGGCCCCTCAGGTCGACCTCCCCCAGCTGGAATGTCTGCACCTCTACGAACCTGGTCTTGGGCTGACAAAGTTGTTTCGTGATATGAAGTATGTGCGGCCATTCGCTGGAGCTCCATTGACTGGTCTATCCTGATACTGACACACTCCAGCCTTCCGCGTCTGCGAGAGTTCGGATTCAGAGCCACGAGCCAAGCCGCCGTCACCGTCCGGGACTTCCTCAAAGTGCACGGCGCCAAGCTGAGTGTGCTCACGATGCAAGGCTACGGAACGGCCGATTACAAGCAGCCTATCTTTGACCACTGTCCGAACATCACCGAGCTGCGTCTCGAGACCGGAGATCGGCTCGTACGTCTCTCCTTCCCCGCCGATTGTCTTGCAAAATGTATTGATTGTCATCCTGTCCACGCTAGCCCGCTCGCATCCCGTTCCTTTCCAAATCCAAGCCTCACCCGCGCCTCGAGCGTATCACCTTGCCCGGGGTCTCGCTCGCTCGTCGACCTCAAATGGTTTACTATGGGTCCCGAGATGGGCGGATTGAGACGCGCGATCCACGCGAGCCATGGATGCCATTCGTCGGCTTCCTCTCCGACCACAAGGACAAACTCCCCGCACTCGCGGAGGTTCGTATCCTCGGTGACCTCGACTGGCCCATTAATCGGTACGTCAGCGCCTTCTTTCCGCACTCTTCGCCGGCGCTGGGTGCTGATCATAATCTTCGTTTGGCACAGGTGGCAGTATCATCAGCGCTCTGTGTGGACTGCTCCTCCGGTCGCGCTCAAGCTGCACGAGTTGGGGCTTGCTCTCGCCGACAAGACCGGTGCACGGTGGTGTAGATTTGACGTAGACTACACCGAATCGGAGGGTGTTTCAGATGTCCCCTTGGGCCCCGGGCCTGACCGGTAGTTGTGATATACTACCACAGCAGGCCAGGATCAACCTGTGCAGTCGCTGAGTATAGTCCACGTCGGTTGGAACAATCACAACTACTAGTCATTACGAAGCGTGCGCGTTATGGCAGTAATACTCTACAACACCAACGGTAGACTAAGAGGATGTCTGTATGCATGTATAGGCGCAGGACCAGGCGACATAGATAGCGGGGCAGATAGCAAGCGAACATGTGGTAATAAAAGGCCGTCGTGAAAAAAAAACAAGTGAAAGGTAGTCGTCAAAATACAGTCGTTACACATCGTGATACAGCATGATTCCAGGAAGCTTGAAGAGTCCTCTATGCACGCTTCTACAGGTGTTTCCGAGCCGAGCCGTTGCCGTTGAGGGGAGGAATGTGATCCTGCGGGTCTGCCGCAGCAACAACGGGAGAAAGGGCCTTCGGCGAGCCAGCGAGGGTTGACGCCTCGTCGTCGCTTTGTGGTCCAAGCGTTGGACTTGATCGCTCTGAACGCGCGTTGACTTCGGCCAACTCCTTCCGTAGAGCCTCCAGCTCGCGCTCAAATCTGCATGCAGGGTGAGTCGACGATCGTTGTGAAGGTGGTTGTCAACTCACTTGCGCCCAAAGACCTCAATGTAGAACCCGCCACCATTCCAGGTGCAGACCCCGAACAGGAACAAGATGTACGCGGAACTCCAGAACGCGCTGTCGTACAACACGAATACAGCGGGCAGTTCCGTAACAATCGAGTAAACTGTGCCGGGACCTTTAGAACGTAGAGCGCTCCGGGTGTAAGAAGTGAACTCACGCAGTTGCCCAAACATGAATGAGACCTCTCTGTACTGTTCCGGAATCTTGGCCAGAGTACGTCCAATGACGCCGCGTTTGTCGTTGAGCATATACGTAAAGGACGTTATCCTCTGGCCCGATTGCACCTTCACGCGCCGATCGATCAAAACGAACTAGACACGCCAAGTCAGCTTCGCCCTAGCGAGACAGCATACGTCATTCGGGGACGAACCTTCCAGTACAGCAACTGCCAGATGAGGTCTGGGCTCGACGTCAGCGCATGCGCATCAGTGAGGAGACACAACGCGCACAGATGATGCTGCTCAAAAGCAGAGCCTTGAACGGCTGGAGGTGCGGGACGTCACGAACCGCCGGGAAACGTGTATGTGCGTCAGGGTAATAATGCCTGGGTGGGCAATCAGTCCAGTTGTGGAGCGTACGCAAGATACTCCGAGTTCACGTACCGGATGACGGAAAAGACGAGAGGAGGATAGATGTGGATGAAAAGGGAGGTAACCTTGTCCCAGTCGTGGAAGACAAGACTATTCCTCCAGGTGATCACGGCGCTCGCCAGAGAACCCAGAGATAAGCAGTAACAAGCCACGAAGAGTGCAGCACTTGATGGCATAGCCCAGATGAAGATGAGGTCGAGGACATTGGCGTAGTAGCAGAGGTCAAAGAGGAAGTAGTGCCAAGCGCGTTTCTTGTACATGTACACGCGGAGAGGCAGATAGTAGGCTGCCTGGACCGTGTACACAACATGTATCCACCTGATACGAATGGACGTTCAGCGAGGGGCGATAGTGGCAAATAGAAGGGATAACGCACTCGGGAGCCATACCGAAAAGGAGAGCAGTCAGAAGGAGGGACATAACAGCCATAAAGAACGTGACTTTCTCGCGCGTGCGGATGACCTTGGCGGTGTGCCATGTCTGGGTTATCGCGAGAAGACGTTGGGAGACCTACAAGCACCGGGCGATCAACCAAAAGGGACAGACTTGGTCCGGAAGCGGCGCACGTTCGTACCTTCAGCTTGTACTTCTGCAGGTCGCGCTCGAGCTGGAGGTTGGACGCGGGCACGAACTTGTTGAAGTTTGCGTCCTTGAGAACGTCCTTCTTAATATCGTTGATCGTGGCCTCCGCCCTCGACTTGAGGCGGTCGCTGGTCTTCGCAAGCTGACGCTGCAGCAAGTCGAGATGAGAGTCGAAGTACGTCTCCATAGTGTCTGGGGCGACGCGTCAGAAGCGCGAGCAAGGGCGATCGTGCGCATACACGCACCTAGGAGGGTGAATCCGCTGGCCCAGTCCGAGATCTCGTCGCGGACGAACCGCTCGAAGGGCACGGAGAATACGCCTGTCCCGCTGTTCGTCCTGCTCATCGGGGGCGACGGCGACGGGGGCCGCGAGGGGGGAGAGATAGCCATGGCTGTGGTCGTGGGTGGTCGTGAACGATAGAGTGGGTGAAGACAGAGACAAGGAGGGCGGACAAGACTAGGAGGAAAGACGCATGTGCGACGCGTTCAGGCAGAGTAGTGGCCACTTGGCGTCTCTCCAGAATCACACTCCGTCCCACGCCCCCAAACTGGGAAATTGCGCTTACCTCAGCAGGGCTGGCGCGGTGCACGTGGCGCCATTGGATGACGCCGCAGGAGCCACCCACGGCCGAACGCAATCGCAGCGACGCGGCCGGAGTCAGCAGCCAACTTTCCCTCTCACTCCCACCACCACAGCCATGTTGCGCTCGTCGATTGCGAAGACCCTCGTCAATGCCTCCCCCCGCGCGAGCAGACTTGCTGCACGGCCAGTTCTTGCTCGCGCATATCACGAGAAAGTGATTTCCCACTACGAGCAGCCCAGAAACGTACGTCTCGCCCCGCCTGGACTCCTCCCCCAGTTATCAGATAACTTATGCGCCCGTCCCTCCTGTTTTCTAGGTCGGCTCGCTCCCCAAGAACGACGCGGATGTCGGTACGGGCCTGGTCGGTGCTCCTGCGTACGTGCTTTGGTCGTTGGTCGTTGTCTTTGTCATCACCGTGCTGACCCCTGTGTCTCATCGTTAGGTGCGGCGATGTCATGAAGTTGCAAATCCGCGTGGATGAGAATGGCATCATCTCAGACGTCAAGTTCAAGACGTTTGGATGCGGGAGTGCCATCGCCTCCAGCTCATACATGACCGAGCGGGTCAAAGGGTTGTCGCTCGAGGATGCGGAGAAAATCAAAAACACGGAGATTGCCAAGGAGCTGTGCTTGCCTCCCGTCAAGCTTCACTGTTCCAGTGAGTACTTCTTACTTCACGTTGAGCTCTGAAAATGACCGTATGTACAGTGCTCGCCGAGGACGCCATTCGCTCCGCTATCCGTGACTACAGGAATAAGCGGACGAAGCTGGGCAACCCCAAGAAGTCCGGCTTCATTGACGTCTCACAGAGCACGGCTACCGGCCAGACGGTCGCAACCGCACACCCTCCCTCGTCGTCGTAAAGTAGTCCGTCTTCTTGCTTTGCTCATTCGTTTGCTTCCTTGTATTAGTACCCATTCGCATGCATTATCGTAGTAGTATCGTCGCATATATGCATTCATCGTCCCTCGTAAAACATCATCGTGCAATACATCGTGCTTGGATACAGTCACTTCTGGGTCGAGGTCCCCTTCTGACCTACGAACGAGAAGGTGCCACCCGCGAACCAGCGCTCGTTAGCCTCCTTGACCCGCTGCGCAGCGGCAGCACGGTTGGTAAGCTCGAACCCTGCGGAGCGTGCGTGAGGGGTCGGCCGAGCGTCGCAGTAACCATAATGAACGAAGCACGTACCTTGAACGGGAGTAACAGTCAGCGACGTCGCCGTTCCTGAAGTTGCCGTGCCGCTCTGAGCAGCCTTCGTGAGTGCCGCAAGGCGGAGCTTGTTCGCCTTCGACAATTTCGCTAAAGGTACGTAAAGGGATCGGCGTCAGCGCAAGAATCACAGATGACGAAGAAGCTCCTGGAGGTCGGGCCTGCCGAGGATGTGGTACGCACCTCGGCTCTTCGCCTCGCCCACGTTCGCGCGAACCTTGCCGGTGCCAATCATTCCGAGCCCCTTCGTCTGGTCGAAGGCGCCCACTTCCTCTTCCGCTTCGCCGAAGGCCATGCGGTTCTGCAGCTTCCGTAGTTCGGTTTGCGCATACGCCTCTTTCGCTTTCCGTGCCCTGATGTGACAATGAGTACGGCATGACAGGATACCGATACCCCATGTACATACCGCTTGCCTCCGCGGCGCTTCTTGGGGCCGTCGTTCGGTATGGGTAGAGCCTTCACGATCTTGCCCGGCGGCGGCGCTGCAAGACGGTCGATGTGCTTCTCAATCTTGTCTCGCAATTGCTGGCCATACGACCCTGTTATATGCGTGTCAGCGGAACAATCGTGGTGGTCGCCTTGTGAACTCACCATCTCTGCGTTGCCGCTCAAGGTCCATACGTGCAGCCAGAGTGCACTTCGCGCCAACTGTACGCTGTACCTTCATGCGGTACTCGGGTGGCGTTCCCTGCACGAGGTCGGACTGGAACACGAAGCCGGTATGTCTTCTCTGGGTGACGGAGGAGAAGCCAGCAGCGATCTTCTTCTGGGCTCCAAGTAGCTACAAAACCACTGATGAGTATACGAGGGAACCGCCGACAGGGGGCTACACGTACATAGACATTACACGCAGGCATCTTGGCGATACCAGACAGACCGCCCGCAACACCTAGCAGTTTCGCAGCTGTGGTCGTACCGACGATAGCGGATAGGTTGGGAGCAAGTACATTCATTCGTGAGCTGACGTACATGAAAATCTGTTATATCTGTCATCAGCAAGGGACGAGGCGAGGATATGGCACTCAACATACCTTCTTCCTGGCCTCCTCCAGACGGTCCGCGAGGTCGCATGCCCGTTGGACAGTCTGCCACTCGGCTTCTGAGAGGGGCTGACCCGACGTCGTAGTTGCGGTAACGAGGACACTCATAATGATGGCAGGAGGGAGTATTCCTTGCAGATTGACCTTGGTAGGGTCCTCTGAGTTGCCTAGAGCCCGTACGGACGTGATGTACATTTGAGGGTCGGCTACCAGTTGCTCCAGTTCAGGGAATTTCGGAGCGTAATGGTCCCGGATAAACTGCAGAGCAGGTTGATGGTTAGGGACATGCCATTCTTTCACGGAAACATGCTCACCTTATGAACAATCATAATCTCGTTATCTACATCCACGGACAGGTTGTTAGCCTGGACAATGAGGTTGTACTCTGGATTGGAATGGGTAGGCAGCGCCATCTGTTCCGGAGGGCTAGGGTTGGCTTGATACTTCTCAATTTCCTGTACAAAGATCAGCTTGAGAAGAGAGGTAAACGGATAGCATAACTCTCACCTTGAGAATGTCGTTCATGCGCTTGCTCCCCTCCAGCTTGGCCACCTTCCTTACGTCCTCCACCTTACCCAGTTCCATTCGCTGCACCTCCTCCACATCCAGCTCCTCTGCAGGCCTCACACCACCCTCCAGCACCAGACTGCCGACAGCCTTCTCATCACCCTCACCCGCACCCTCATCTTCGCCCTCGCCCTCCGACATCTCTTCGTCAGACCCAGGTGCCTTTCGCTTGACTCCGGCGGAAGTGGACGTGCTGGCCTCGGGCTGTTGTTCCTCTTCATTCTCGTACTCATTCTCGTCGCCAGAGAGGCCCTCAAGGTCAGCGAGCAGTTCGTCAGCGAGTGAACTCATGGCAGAAAGGTGGGCGTTGGGAGGAGGTATGTAAGCGCGCGGCTCTGTGTGGTTGTCTCAGGATCTGCCCGATCTGACTTCCAAATGCGGACGAATAGTAAGTAGCTCTTGATCACCTCACAGAACAACAGTTCAGAGCTCCAATAACAATGTATAAAGCCAGAAAACCAGTCGAAAGCCCCATGTATACAGGCAACCCCGTGTTCGACAAGAGCAAATGATCCAATGAAGCACTCGCCATTAGCTCTGGTTGAATCGAAGTTGGACTGATCAACTGGAAGTCCCCAGACCCTGGGACAAGCCTCTGACCAGCTGGACTTGCACAGAACAGGGCAAGTTCAAGATGAGCAATTCAGCTGAGCTGCATGGTGTACAGAAGACAATTAGGGCCAAGTCAAACTGTCGAGGGCAGGTCGAGGGACTGTACAGTTTAGGGCGCTTCGCTGTGGTGGCTACCCACGTGCCGCACGTGGAAGCAGGACCGGGCGACGGGGCGTGCGAGACAACTCCTTCCTGCCTCCCTTCTTCCCCTCCCCGTCCTCATCGTTGGCAACAGCGATATCGCCCCCCACCCTATATCACTCGCACCACATCTATCCAGATGCTTTCTGACACGCAGTCTGAAGCGCAGCGGTGCGTACACGATGTCTGCATGTACGTGCACGCCTCCCTTCTGTGATACTGCCCTGGCCCCCAAATTGTGCATCGTCTGTCTAGCTGCTTGTATGCGTACAGACATGTAAAGATGCTACAAGGGATGTTTACGGGCCGTCTAGGTGAGTGTTATCCTATTCTCTTGCATGGTACCCAACATTGGGCATCGAGTGTCTCGGGCGACGGATGGCGCATGGTACCCCGCGACTGCAGGTTTGTTGACATCCATCCTCATACTCGTTGTATACACATAATGCTAACATTGATCTTCCTCCCTGTCTAGAGCTCACAGCCAATGCCCGTGAGGGAGAGTATGGCGCTCTATCGGCTGCCGTGGACGGCGCTGCGGCGACGGCTCCGTCGTCGAGGACTCCGCCCAGCTTCATTTGCCCTTTACCTCAGATGCTTCAATTTCGTTTAATGTTCTCTGTGGCATTGTTGGACGGTGTAGCGGCTGGCGAGGCGGTGGTCAGAGATAGTGAGTGCACCCCCTGTGTCTCGTTTCCTGTGAAATCGCATCATATGCTAACATCATCTCAGATATCGTAAGTGGTAGCATAGTCTTCTGCTGCACTTTTCACGCGGAATACGACATCTTTCGACCTTTGTCCGAATACCTTCATCCCCCGCCTGTGGCCCAGAAAGCGCCAAACGGTGATCGCCATATGTGGTAAAGGAGCTTACGTAAGCGTTGAATGTGGCGATTGCTCGTCGCCCGATGCCTCGGCCCGCCCCCCCACGCACGATATTCGACCGGTCCCAGCGCGTAAGGCGCCGTCCCCGCCGCAACCACTCTTCAGACCACTTCACCTCGACCCTTCGCCCCTTCCTCGCCCCATGATATGCCTCGGGCGACGCATCCAGGTCCCGCTGCCCTCCGGAACCGCAACAGGGTTACCAACAAGACACGCCTTAAGGTCATCAGAGATACCATTGAAGCGGACTCGATCGTCCTCGATGAAGACGATGAGAAGGCCCGAGTCGTCTCTACAGCTGGCGTGGACGCCGAGGATGCGAATGTACGTCTATTCACCCCTCTGTGCTCGCTGTTGGCGACGATGTTGGAGGCCTTGGTGTGGCGTATCCTGATTGGCTACAGGCGTGGGAAGCTAGTTCCGTGGAATGCTGACTAAGCGCTATCTATTGCCAATCTAGGAACATCATTTGCAAGCAGTCTTGTCCGCTGCCGCCTCTCGGCATCAGGCAGGTGCGCGCTCTACGCGCTCGGGCGACAAGGAGAAGGAGAAGGAGAGCGCTCCCGCCGCCTTCATCCCCACTCCGGACAGTACCGGGATAGTCCATGACTATGAAGAGCTGTATCCACCAGGGCGCTGGCGAGACCCAATATCCTATGTCAAGTCGTCCGATACTGTTGAGGAGGCGACGTCTTACGCCCTTGCCAACGGGTTCATCTACTACATGGATGAGCGCGACCAGGAGTGGCTGAACAAGAACAATGAGCAAGCTCGCGGCGAAGGCATGAGCAGCCAAGCTGCCGCGACAAGTTCCACCCGATCCGGTCGTAGTGCGAAGGCGAAGGGCAAGGAGCCCGACGTCGTCCAGCCTGTCTTGATGACCGAAGACGAGTTTGAACTTGTCATGGCCATCTTCGAGAAAGTCACTCACGAGAAGACGGAGTTTCTCCATCATGTGAGTGCAACGTCTCAACGGGATCTCTGCCTTGTCTCAACACGGCGACAGGGCATCGAGCAGGGCGCACCTTTTCCTCCATTCTCCGACTACCAGGATACCTTCGCGAATCACCTACAACCCGACATGTTCGCCGTCTACTCTGTACCCGAATGGGTACCTCAGCCCCCACAAATGTATCGTTATGCTCGCCTGATCTACCCATATTGGCGAGAGCGAAGGCTGGAGCGCGGTGGCCACCGTATCATCCCGACGGTCAATGTAAGTGTCTGGCGGATATACGATGCGTTCGGTCGATTAACACCACGCTGCAGCTTGACGAAAGCGATACCAAGAATGAGTCCTACATCTGTTTCAGGCGACGCGAGATCAAGGCTGTCCGCAAAACTCGAGCATCGCAAGCCTCGTACTCCGACCGCATGGTACGGTTACAGAACGAACTCACGACAGCGTTGGACATCGTTGGTCTCGTACACCAGCGCGAGAACTGCAAACGGGAATCGTTTTCAGCGAATCACAAGGTCTGGGACAAGCGCGTTCCCGTCGCCGATCTCAAACGCTTGCATCCTTCCCTGGGCTCGAAAGAGGACGACGAACTGTTCTTGGACAGAGAGAGACCGCCAAAGAAACCGAAGACCGAAGCGTACGTCAATCGCACTTATCACGTACCCTGCGGTTCACTGACAGTCCTTACAGCCGTCCGTCGCTCAAGATCAAGCATCCAAGGGAGAACGGCGACTTGGGCTCCCCAATCGTCTCCGCCACGCCGCAAGTCAAACCCAAGGAGATCATGGCTGTAATAGCATCTCAAGTCGAACAGCACATGCAACATTGCAAGGAGAGGGACAACAAATGGGAGGATGTCAGCGATGTAAGTTGTCCCGTCATTCCCTCAGCACTATATGCTCAAGGGCGGCGTTGTAGTTTCCGTATCAACCTTTTCCAGCTCAATATGGATGTCGCCTCTTCCGAGAACTTCCTCCGCGATCATTGCCTGTCTCGTCGGTGCCGGAGGACGATGACGTTCCTACGTTCAAATACTCCGTTCGTCTACGAACGATGCGTGGTGGCCGTGTTGCCTTGGATCGTCGCCCGATGAACTTCAAGCTCAAGCCTGCGGTTTTTGATGACGACGAGGAAGCCAAAGAGCGCGCACGGAGACTGCAGGAACGCTTCAGATACGACGACGATGAGGGCCTTGCGGTTGGAGCAGCGGGCAAGGACGATCAAGACCGGCGATTGATTGACGACTATCAGCCAAAGTGAGTCAACCATGTCCCCTATTCGATCCACATTGACTTAGCCTCGTAGACACCTCACGATCACCATGTCGTTGCTCCAGGGCGAGGATAGCAAGAAGTTGGAGACGGATCAATCTATCAAGCTGTCTTCAGGCGAGACAGTGAAGCCGTTCCTCCTTGGCCCTCAGCCACTGAACATGGCGGGCGTCATGCGTCCTCCCCACATTCCGCTGCAACGTCCTCCTGTCGCGTCCGCCAGCTCCGCAGGCACGCCACAACCCACACCTAACACTCCGAATGGTATCAATGGGGCGAATGGGACGCCTGTGTCAGTTCCTACGCAGGTGAAGAAGCTTGCTCAGCCAAACCCGTTGGCGCACCTGCGCATATCGAATGGCGGTCTGCGAGTAGTGTCGGGTCAACTACAGAATCAGCCTCCTACATCTCCCCACGCGACACCCCCTTCGAGCGCAGCGAATGGTTTAGTGGATGCCCACGGCCACGGCTCGCCTCAGGCGGCTGAACAGGATGTCAAGCCGCAGTTGCAAGGCAGCCCGAACGGCGTTCATGCGCAACCGGACGCGATGGCTACTATGTTGACGTCACCTTCCCCTGCATCGAAGTCACTCTCGTCGACGGCTAGCGTCAACGTCCCCAACCTCCCGAACGGCTACCACATCCCCGCGGTCAACGGCTATCCAGCCATACCCAAGGCGGGATACATGCATCCAAATGCCCGCCCCAACGGGCTGAACCTCCAGCAGATGCAGTCGTTGTCGGCCATGATGCCCGATAACAACGTCAACATTGCGCTGCGACAACAGGGATATGTGATGCCGAATGGCGCTTACCCCATGCAAATGCCTGCTGCGCGTCCGATGCAGTGGCCCATGGCTGGTCAACACTCTCCGCCGAACAGTCGGACCGAGGGTATCGGCGTGGACGGCAACTCCGCGTCGTCCGCCGGTTCACCCGGACGCACCCCATCCGCGGCGAGCATGCGTGCGCCTCAGATGTCTCGAGGTACCCCCATGCCTAACGCCGCCCAGGTCCTCAGCGCCGCGCAAGGCATGGTTTCACCAGCTGGGAATCATATCGCGCGTCTAGCTCCTCACTCTCCATCACCGCACATGCTCAGCCCCAACCTTGCTGCCGCGCAGGCAAACGTGCACGCTTCGCCGACCCGGACGCCCCAACCCGCCATCCCCACACCGTCGCCGTCGCTGCAGTCGAGGCAACTCGTGGGCGGATCAGGCGCTGCTGGCTATTGATATTATCTTATGGACTTATGGCTTACTATACTCCCCCAACTCCGTCTCGTATGTTCGCGACCTAGGTAGTTTGTTCCGTTTGTAGTGTATTCTTATGTCTTTGCATGGAATTCTCGGTTTCTAATATGCGCCAAACATGAATTGCATTGCTCTTTGCGCGCTGCAAACCTTTGCCTGTGTACTTGGAAGTCAGAATGTCGACTTCGAATCCAGAAAGAGCAGGTTGACACCGGGTGAAGTGGGAAGTCATATCTTCGCTCGGCCGGATCGTCCTATTGTCTATGCGGTTGCCTGCATGACGGTGGCACAGAGAGCGCGAGGGATCGGTACTCGGCCTTGAAGCTGTAGATATCTTGTCACTGCCGCCGCGCAGAGCATGGGTTGACCTGGCTCAGTGAACATAACTTTGTGATGAGAAGGATCCCGTCGTTGCCAATGAATGTATCCGCGAAGGGACGAATGCGTAGTATCTTTTAAATCAAGCGGATTAACGTACAATGGTTAGTTACTGTCCATGCTTGCATTGTCCTATGATACGGTCTTCCGTCTACATTCTGAACACACCAAAGCCCTTTGCGTCACCGTCCCAAGTGGTGGATGCCTTGCCGCCTGAGGAGTGGCTACCGTTGCGTTCTCGTGCAGCTAATGCCAAAGCCAGGCCGACCGTGTCTCGCGTGTCCACAGGCTTGATGATGCCGTCGTCCCAAAGGCGTGCCGAGGCGTAGTAAGCAGTTGATTGCTGCTCGATCTCATCCTTGAGCGTACTGTGCTTCGTCGGATCCCTGCACGACGCAACATGAGTAACTGGCGCTTCCGGCCACGCGACCGATGACTTACTTCGACACTGTAGCCATGACCTGTGACAGTTGGCCAGGACCCATGACGGAGACCTTCGCGTTCTGCGCAGAGCGGTCACTACATAGCCACGGGGAAAGAGAACGTGGAAACGTACTGGCCACATCCAGAGGAACCTCGGTGAATAGGCCCTACCGCACATACCTGGACCACATTGATCAACTGCTCTCACTCCGTACATGCACGAAATGTACTCACCATAATTTCCTGCACCGTAGCTTCCGCCGACTACCACAGTGAGTTTCGGCACGTCCGCGCACGCAACCGCGCGGACCATTTTCGCGCCGTCCTTGGCGATGCCTCCTTTCTCCGCCTTGGAGCCGACCATGTACCCGGTAACATTCACGAGGAAAAGTAGTGGAATCTGGCGCTGCGAACAGAGCTCAATGAAGTGCGATGCCTTCAGCGCCGACTGCGAGAAGAGAATGCCGTTGTTCGCGACAATGCCGACCGGGTAGCCATGGATGTGCGCGAATCCCTGAAACATGCCGATTTACGAATGAGCGACTTGGTCAGGAATATTGAGGCATACGACCCACCGTGACGATGGTGGTACCGTATTCCTTCTTGAACTCGCGGAAACGGCTGCCGTCGACTATGCGTGCGATGACGTCCCGCATGTCGAATGCTTGGCGTAGATCTGTCCCGACTATGCCATGCAGCTCGTGGGCAGGATACAGAGGTTCCTCTGGGACCGCAGGAGGCTACGCCGAGTGAGTCTGTCATCGGCCCGTGATATACCAGTGCGCATGGCTTACAGGAACTTCTCGTGAACCAGCCTTCCCTAGATCACCGACTATTCCTCTCGCGATGGCGATGGCGTGCTCGTCATCCCTGGCAAGGTGGTCTGTTACGCCACTCTCCGACGAGTGCATCAGGCCACCGCCAAGAGTCTCTTCGTCGACCTCTTCGCCCGTTGCTGCCTTCACGAGAGGAGGGCCTGCCAAGAAGATACGACCTTGGTCTTTCACAATGATGTTTTCGTCCGCCATCGCGGGGACATATGCGCCGCCTGTGAACCAGAAATGAGCAAAGCACAACGAAATGGAGGTCTTGCATACCCGCGACGGAGATTCCGTGTACAATGGCTATCTGTGGTATTCCAAGCGCAGACATCTGCGACATATTGTAGAATATGCGCCCAAAGTGCTCCTTGTCTGGGAATACCTGCATCACCAGGTCAGTCCGAGCAATCCAATACGTGTTTCTTCGCACTCACGTTGGCTTGGTGCGGCAAAGCTGCACCTCCGGACTCCACTGCGTTCGACATCAGCGAAGAACGCATGAGACTAGTAGTGAGCGTATACGAACCGACATAGATACATGGGAGGCCGTGTTCTCTAGCAATCTCTTGCGCCCGAAGATGCTTCTTGACCTGCAGGGAAAAGTGCGATAATTTGTACGAGGCTAGAAGACTAGTTATGATAGCACTTACCGTCAACGGGTAATATGATCCGCCCTTCACGGTAGCATCGTTGACCACGACCACACACTCCCGCCCGGCTATACGGCCAATCCCTGTGATGACACCAGCAGCAGGAACCGGCTCGCCGTAGACCTCATGTGCAGCGAGCTGCGACAGTTCCAAAAAAGGGGTATGGGGGTCAAGCAACAATGCTAACCTGCTCACCAGCGTGAACCCTCGTTCTCGTGTAAGACGGTCGGAGACACGTTACCTCTCCCGGGGCAGCTTCTTTCCCTTGCTCCTCATGCGCTCAGCAGCCTTGGGCCCTCCGCCTTGCCTCACCACAGCCATCTTCGACTCCAGATCTGCCACAAGACTGTCCATCGCCTCCGACTTGGCCTTGAATTCTGGAGAGGCTGTGGAGATGAGCGACGGAAGTACAGACGGGTGGTAGCATCTCCGGCTCGCCGCCAACCTGAGAGTCTTCTGAGCGACCCCTACTGTCCGCGTCGCGAGGCGCATGTTGAGCAGCAAGTCGTGACGGTCGCAAGTACTGGAGAGGTGGTGGTAGGAGTCGACGTTCAGAGCCAGTTCAGAGCGCGACCTCGGCTGTCCGGAGCTTGCAGTTACCCCGCACGATCAGCTGAGCGTGTCCCGACGCGCGTCAACCCATCGAGATCTGGTATTGCGGTCCCGCCCTCCTTCGGAAAGTGCGAAAGTATAGTTACACGTGCCATATCGCGGCTCAATACCACCTGCAGGTGTATTATGCTAGTTACTATGAGTGTGTCTAACGTACTGTCACTTGTGATCGATCGGAAATCAGTCGAAGTGTCCAGCAGCCAATGCTACACTCCTTGAGCATTGACTACTTAACATGGAATCTTGCTGTGCCGAGTGTTCATTCTTGTACATAAATCCAAAATCACTTGCACGGTCCTATGTACAACAACCGCTCCCTTGCGCTGCGTCCAAGAGACATGATTTTGAATGTGATCTATGCACGCCGCTTCTTGCGACCGGACATGTCGTCCTCGTCGATGTCCATCGGATCGACGTCGTTCCCCCGTTTCGTCAACACAACCGACTCCGAGGAGCCTTTCGCAGTCCAGACGTTGATCTTCGAATCCTCTCCGCCAGTAAGCAGGATGTTGCTCTGCGTGAAGCCTGTCATTAGTGAACAGGCAAAATTGAATTGCAAGCATAACGCACCCCCTCGTCCCACAATGCAGCGCGGACTACGCCTGCGTGGCCAGTGGTCCAGGTACGCTCTAGCACCCACGGCGCATTGGGATCCGCAAATGTCGGCCTAGTGATCAGTGCAATATCGCCCCTGTATAGATGTAAGCAGATGAGAAAGGAGAGAAGGGGCCCAAGCGCACTCATTGGAACCTGCGAATATGCAGAGATCACTATCCGAGTCCCCGAGGGGTTCTAGGGTTGTGTGGCATCCAATGAGGTAGTCGGTGACCCATGTTAGGTCCTGTCTGTGCACCGACGGCTGACGGATGTCGACGTCCAGTAGTCGATCAAGCTGTCCAAATGAATCGCCATGAGTAAACTGCAAAGTGGACGCGAAAATGGGGTGAAGTACCTCGCTTGTCCATACGCTGAATGTCTCCATGTCGCTCGAGGCCCAGACAGCTGGCCGACCTGCAATGTCGTGCAACCAACCTGCTTGCGCTATACTGCAGCCCCAGTTCCCGACGTGCACACCGGCCTCATCCTCGTCCGTCTCTTCCGCATTAGACGTACACACCAGTCCGTCGGAAGACGCAGAGAGCAACATCTTCCCATTGCGGTAGAAATGCAGCGCCGTGATGTCCTCGGAATGCGTGGATGAATGCACACGCAGGGGCGCAGCCGGACTCCGGGGATCCCTGGAAGTGGTAGGTTTCAATATAAAAAGGGACGATCGGCGCAGGCTAGGTACGCGGACGACGCGAACGTATGTAGTGCGTCCGAACTTACCAATATAGAATCGACGCATCCTCGCCATGCAGCTCGGTGCCGGCGGCGATGGTCATCCCGTCAGCGGATATATCACAGGAGAGCAGTGCGCGGGGGGTGCCAGCGGTTGATGCAGTCACTACTCGGCGGTCGGACGAGGCAGGGAACGAGCAGTGTATATTTGCAAACATGGATCGTAGTCTCCATTGAGTCGTAGGTACATCATGGGTCAGGCATGCAGGAGAGAGGCTTACATCGGAGTGCGGCGGACCCCGCGCGCTCGTCCCAAACTTTGACTGCACCGTCCTTGCCTGATGAGAGGAGGGCGTGGGTGACGGCGTTGGCGACATTCGGCACAGATCTGAGCGTCGTGATGGCGTCTGCATGGCCGGGCAGCGTGTGGACGTTCCGAAGGCGTTCCCTGTCGAAGAGATGGATTGCATTTGAGGGCGCCGACGCCGCGGCTGCGTATAGAGACGGCAGAGACGCGAGAGAGAGAACGTATGCCCCTGTGGGGAGCTTTGCGGACACGACGGGGTTCGAGGAGGGCCTGAAAGACTGCGCTTCGAGGAGGGACATGGCAGGAGAACTGAGAGGCTTGGCGGGCGACGCAGAGGGGAATTTTGGACTACAACGGCGCTTAGGTAAGCAGGGTAGCGACGGGCGCTTGGTGGGCGGTACAGGGCGGTCGGTGCTCGTTCTGGCCGCCCATCCTTGTCTCTCCTCGTCGTCCTCGCTGTCCCCGTCGTCGTCGCCTTCGCTGTCTACGACGCCGCCGGTCCTGTCGTGCTTTGCTTGCTAGCATTTCACTCTCTTTTACCACACGCTCTTTTCGCCCCCGGCTCTAGACGACCGACCGCCACGGCTTTAAAGCTGCTTCTCCCTAATCGCAAAATCGCCTCCCCATAGAGTTCCAATCCTCGCCTTCGCCCCTGTATTATTTATACTCTTATTACGAGTATGCGTCGCGCTCGTGAGTCCTGTCGCCTTCCTCTATGCCCTACCGAAGGAAGTCGAGAGCTCACGGCCGCTATCTCACTCCCCACCATGAATACGATGGTCTAGCTCCTCGTCTCAACCGTCTCCCTCAGAGGCTCGACTACACCCTCATCCCGGCACCACTGGGTACGTGAAATTGATCAGGAGCGTTTGGATGGCCAGCGAGAACCAATCATTAACATGTTTCGCGCGTCGCAGACCTCACCCGGCCCATTGTTGACGAGAAGGCTGAGCTTCCTGCCATCATCGTCACCCCCTCGTCCCCTGTCTTCGAGAGCGAGTTCTTCATCGCATTCGTTGCGCCCCCACCGAGCCCTACGTTCTCCCAACGCCTCTCTACTCTGGTCCCGTCCTTCCGGTCATACCTGCCGTCTCAGATCCAGCTTCCCACAACGCCCTTCAAGGCTACTTTCGATGAACGGGGCAGCAATTCCTTCTCTTTGAGGAGTCGCATCCGGACGATCATCCTCCTCTTCGTCCTGCTCTTCATCATGGCCTCGCACGTCGTCCTGCACCGGGTTGCGACCAACCACCCCCACATCGAGTTTGGCATGGCGCTCGATCACGACATTGACCTTTCGTCACTCGCGCGTCCCGCTGAAGCCATGGACGTGTTCGGCGCCAGGGTGGACGCACAGGATACCGAGGATGCGGCTGACCGCTCTACTGCCGGCTGGTTCAACCTTCGCGCTCTTTGGGCGCCGGTCCCTGTCACGTCCGCGCGGTCCTTTGTGGTCGAGGAAACCGCCCCCGAGCAGAGCAATGATAACGACATCATTTCAGAGGTCCGCCTTCCAGCCGCTGCATAGGCTCCGGCCCCGAACCCACCTCACATCACCATCACGTTACGCATGTCTGGAGTCGTGTATGTTGTTTTCGAGGAGTCCCTTGTCGTTCAATCATTCGTCTTCGCCGTCGTCGACTCGAGTCGGGCAGCTGGGTGCCTTTAGTTGTTTGGTGGGTGGATAGCAGAGGGCCAGATCTTGTCTTTCATGGTCGGGCTTCTTCGCATGGACGGATAATTTATTGCGGTGCCGGGATGCGCTCTCCCCGGCAGTGCGAATGCTCATTCCGCGGTTCTTACGAGTTCTTTGTTACATCGCTGCCATCTCATTTTCGCATACCACACACTACGCATCTGGCTCTCTGCGCTTGGGTTATCTGCATTTCTTCTTCGCGTTGCACGGTGTTTCGCACATATCTTACGTAGGTCACATAACTTTGCATAACTCGTCGATTGTTCCATGTGCATCCGTGGCCTTCGTGTGCGAGTTTGTCAGGCTTTACGTTCGGTCGGACTTCGGCTTGGATGGGGTTACCACCGTGCCTGAGTGCCGTAACGACGCATACGAACTGACACTGAGATGACGACGCACGAATACGACATGTACATACGGTTGTTCGGATGGTTTACATGATATAGATTACTTTCCGGTCTCAGTCCTGGCCGCTGGCCGACTCCGCAGCGACACAACGATAGTCACACATGTGCTTTCCCTCCCTCCCCAGTCTCCGAACTGTCCGTGGACCGCTAGCTGAACGCGTCCCGACTCTCGCTGCGAGTGCCACTCCTGTTTCTGCTCCGGCTCCGGCTGGCGTCCACCCGCTCTCGCTGCCGACTAGGCTCCCTGGACGCAATGGTCGACGTTGCGCCGTACCGCCTTGCAGCATGATGCGGGCTCGTGTGCGGGCTGAAGTCCTCGTCGAGCCAGGCAAGGCTGCGCCGGCGGCGGACGGACTCGGGCGACGCGCCTGCGTCGCGTTCCGGATCGCGCTCGCGGTCGAGCGGAGGGCGGACAAACTCCTCGCGCGGGGATGATGTCGGCGAGCTTATTAGGAGGACGCGCTGGTGTTTCCCAGACGTAGAAGTTCGGAGGGAGAGAAGGCGGTCGTGGCAGATGAGTGATGGTGATAAAAGGGCGGGCGATATATCACAGATGGCAGGGTGAGGACGAGCGTGAAGGAAGACGCGTGGTCAGTAACTCAGGAACGACCGCAGTCATAGGAAGCAAGGGACAGCGGAAGGAACGCGGGCTCACCTGGGTGAGGGAAAACCCATACAGGCTCACGACGCTATGCCTGTTGCGTAGGATAGGCGTCGCAGACGCGGCAGCGCCTTCAGGCATGACGAGCGTTGGTCGGTTTCGTCGCGCCAAGCTCCCCACTTTGACCGACCGCAGGGTGTCGTCGCTCGTAGCGGTTGATGAAGGAGGTTCGCTCCTGCTTCCGGGATGTGTCGCAGTGTGGTTGCTGCCACCGTCATCTGATTCGCTGTTGTCTTCCGGTCCCGAGGGTGCCCAGGCGATGATGAAGACCCCGGCGAAGGTGGCGCCGCAGCCGTAGAGGAAGGTGACGAGCTGGTGGAACGTAGCTTTCTCGAAGTCCCCGTAGAGGAGCGCAGAGCCGACGATGGCAGACAGGTTGAACATGACGAACTGTGTTGGGACAACAATCTGCGGATCGCGTGGATGAGCGGGGGCTATATCGGTGACCGGAGTACGTTCAGCACCTACCCTGCTGTCAAAACGCATGAGAGCGCGGTTGAGGTATCGTATCTGTCCTATGCCTGTGCCAACGAGGACCTATCGCGGTCTCAGCCCCTGCCCTCGCCAAATCAAACCGAGGCAGACCACTCACAGCAATGACAGGGTATGTGATCCATTCCTTGAAGATCTCGAGCCATTCCAAGGTAAGCAGCGTCGACACAGCCTTCGTTGACAGAACGGTAAAACCACCTGCGCTACTTCAGCAATCCTATGGTGACATCACGCTAGAAGATACTGACCGAAGAGGGCACAAATCCCTACATCGACATATACCAGACGCTTGCCTGCCGGACCTTCCGACAAGCCGGAGAGAATGACTATGCCAGCAACATAGGTTATGGCATATATCTCGAATGGTCGCGTTGTGATGGCCTTGACGAGACCGTCTGGGTCCAACCTTGTGCCGGAAGGATTGGTAGAAAGCACAACGGTGACTGCCCCAATGATAGCTATGATGATTCCCAGGAAGTCGCGCTAAATTGACGGACGACAGGTGAATGGAACTCTAGGTCACTGAACCTCGAATGTCCTGACCTTCCGGAAGCGCTCCTTGAGCATCAGCGGCGCGAAGATACAGTTTGCGATGAGCGCGAACTGGAGGTCGGGCCTGAGCTGACTTCCACGTGCACACTGGTGATAAGTAGAAGAATACATACAGTTCCCAGGGGCGCCACCACAGACGCGGGTGCGAAGGCGTACGAGATGAAGTTCCCCATCTCTCCGAGATTCATGAGAAGGAATCCTAACCACCTACCGGGAGTTAGAGGGAGAATGACGTGGACTGAATGTACGTCACCATAGCTTAGACTTCAGGTAGTCGCTTTCACTTCCGTCCTGGCTCTCTTGCTTGCTGTCCCCGGTGGCATGGGAGGCAGAGCTGTTGGTCCGGACGGGGACAATATCCACGGGCATGAGGGCATGTGTGCTTGCGAGATGGGATGTGTCGGTCTCGTTCGCATGGTATCTGTGGCCCGTTCCGCGGAAGAAACCCCACCTCCGGGCTGGTGTGTGAGGTCCTGAGCCTTGGTCGGTGCCATCTGCACGGTCGAGGAGCGGTTGCGTTTCTAGGACGGCCACGGTAGAAATGGGTGTAGAGGGTACCGTGTCGTCTTTGCTGGATTGTGTATTTCCGTGTGTGGGCAGGAGCGGCTGCGGTGCCTGTGCGGCAGCCTCCCGTTCGCGCTCGAGACGTCTGTGTGCGAGCTTCTGACAATTCAATGCCAGAGAAATAAGAACATTCCCCGCAATAGCGACGCCGATGCCCGCGGCGGTGGCGGAGGATAGTTGTGGGAGATCGATGCCTTCGGGGAGGTCGTCCAGTATTACGCGCATGATTAGGATGGGCATGGGCACTGTGCAAGACGTCTAGAGCAGGTACAGATTATGTGCAGAGCAGCAGACAGGGCAGGTCATGCAGAGCAAAACATAAGTTAGCGACAGGGCGGACAGACGGTGGTGGAGGGAGGCGAGGAGCAGGAAGCCACACTGCGAAGCCGCGGATGCGAATCGAAAGCAGCCTGCTCTGCGGGTCCGGCCCGCCGATCGCGCATAAACACAGGCGCCCGGCGCGTCACCGCGTACGGAGGCTCGCTTGCAGCAGACACGCCTCCTGCTTTGTTACGCTCATCATCTTCGCTGGCTGTCGTGCTCCAGACCGTTTTGGCTCGCCTTGTCTGGTCTACAGGGGCTCTGTGTATCCTTTGAAGACAGCACTGATGCGGACGAAACATACTTCACATCCACTGCCCTCGTTTCCGGTCTATTCATGCGCCTTCGTCTCTCCGACTGAGTTCGTCCTGGGTGGTGGTGGAGGGCAGTCCAAGACTGGGATCAAGAACAAGCTGGTGCGTGTGCTTGCTCTGATGCTTCTATCTGTGATCAACGTATGGAAACATGGCTTAGCGGCTCTATCATGTCGAAGGACACGCGAAGATTGAACTTGTGGATGAACTCGAGCTGGCGAGCGGAGAAGACGCTCCAATGAGCATGGCTGCTCACCCATCGAGGGAGGAGATTGTCGCAGGTATCAACAGCTCCGAAGACGTGTTTAAGTTCGGCCCAAACCAGAATTGTCGCGTATTCAACGTGAAGGAGAACAAGTGAGTGTGCTTTGCCACCGCCGGTATGGCCACTTCAGCTCAGTATCCACCGCAGGATCTCGTTCGCACAAGCAAAGAGCACACTGGCGTTATCCGGGGTGGATGATGACTTCCAGGTGAGCACAATCACGGATGAAACCGTTGTCTGAGTGTGCCCCGTCAAACCGACTATCTGGATTACACTCGGGGACATGCTAGAATGGGCCTAACCTCTCACTCAGAAAGTCACAGTCTTTTCTCCAACTGGCAGTCTGTTGGCCGTTGGCGGTACTCGCGACGTACGTCCTTGCGCTTCCCTCATATGTGGGCTCACTTCTGACTCTACTCAGCTCTCTGTCCTCGACTATCCATCACTGAATCCTATCACTACGCCGATTCACCTGGACAAAGGCGAGATCTACGATGCGACCTTTTCGTCCAATATGGTGAGTTCAACCTTTAAACACGATGTCCAGTGAACTTAAGAGTCTCTCTCTCTAGCTAGTTGTCGCGACGACAGTCAGCCTCCTCGTATACGCGCTCCCATCGGAAGACGACAGACCCGCGGAGAAACAGAGCAAACTCCAGCTAAAACTGCTGCAGACTATTGACAGACCGTCACTGCCCGGCAAGGACGCTGGAAGTAGTTACCGCGCCGTCAGGTGAGCGACCCTTCTACTGTTAGCTTCCTCCGCCGAACTTAGGCATGTCCACGCGTATCAGGTTTCACCCCACAGACGAGAAGACGCTTTACACCGTCTCGAATACTGTACCACCACGAACGCGGACAAAGTCATCACCGAGGCGGGCCTTCGTCTGCAAATGGAACACGGACACCTGGAAGGTCACAAAGACCCGCCAGGTCAGCGACCGCGGAGTGACCTGTTTCGACATAAGGTTCGTTACTGAAGACTATCGGTCCGCGCATACGCTGACTGCCAGTCAGCCCCGATGGTAAACTGTTGGCCTTCGGTTCCTCCGACCTGGGCGTCGGCGTGCTCGATTCACAGACGCTGGCGGTAAGTCATTCTGACGCCACTGACACTATCTGGACAACCACTGACCGCTGTGCCGCTCATAGCCGCTTCTAACTATCCTCAAAGCGCACGAATTCCCGCCGACCACGATACGCTTCAGCCCCTCGTCCGACATACTCATATCTGGAAGTGCTGATAACACGATACGCGTTGCCACCATCCCGCCAAACCTTGGCGCCACCTGTGAGTGTGGTCCGCTTTGACCTGGCCGCAGAGTGCTAATCTGGCTTCATAGCGTGGGGATCATGGTTACTCTTTATCGTTGCCTTGCTCGTGGTGCTGTTTGCTATCCTCGCACAGCAGATGTCGCAGGGTAACATTGTGCTTCCCGGGTCTACCTGACATGCCTCGGATCCGGCTTTGCTATTTGCTGTTCACTATGCTTATACTTCTGGACGGACGGGGGTTACGTTTCCATGTAGCTAGACTATGCACCATGCATTATACTACTATACTATACAACATCACATATACCTACAGAGCGTCCTTACACGCGCAACAGCAGCGACAAGAAGGGTGCGAACGAATCCCAGGCGAAGCACAACACACCGCACCCAGACCTCCCTAGTCGTAGTCCTCCTCTTCCACCAGCTTCCGCTTCATACCATTCGCAGCATCGACTCCGCCCGACGCAGTAACATCCTCCATCGCCTCGTCCGCGCTCTCTTCTTCCTCCTCGTCCCCACCCGCGAAGAGCCCGTCGTCCTCCTCCGCCTCGCTCCCCTCCTCGGCCGGGACCGCGCCAGGCGTGAGCATGTCCACGTCCGACGGGGTGTGCGGCAGCGCTGGGGCAATCGGGGGTATATACGCCTGCTGCTGCTGAGGTTGATACTGTTGTGGTTGCTGTTGCGCCTGCGGGGCAGGTAGGGGTGCGGGCTCCATATCGTCGTCGTCGGACTCGGACTCTTCGACCTCCTCGATTTCCTCGTCAAAGAGCTTCACGCCTGGCGGGGGCTTATTCGGCACGAGGTCAAAGTCGACCGCTGTGAGGCACTCGGAGGGGGGCGGGAGGCGGACGCCGTAGACCTCGGGCACGGAGGGGAGCGGGACGGAGTTGGTTTGGGTTGCGAGCGAGAGCATGTACTGTCGGGAGCGGGGAGACGCGTCAATCACACGTTACGCACAGTTCACGTAGGAACAAACGGGGGTGCATCGGGCGAGGACACACTCGCGCCAGCGGGAGGCATGAACGGAAAGCGCACCTCTTTGGGGACGCGACCACCGAACTCCCATCCTACGCGTGCCTGCACCGCAAGAACGACGTCCTCCATCTCGACCTTGCCCGATCGCCCAGCATGCTCCGCGTATACAAGCGCATCAGATAGTACTTGCGCGGTGTAGCGGTTCGAGAACTCGAGCAGTTGGTGCAGCACGCCGGGCTGCGCGTCCTGGACTGTTGGTGTGGACGCGAGCAATAGTGCGATCGCTCGTGCTGATGGTGGGATGGTATCTGCGACAGCTTGTCGTGACATCGTGAATATGCAAAGAGTTGTAGTGGTCGCGTCGCGTCGAGTGGACGCAAGCGTATGTGTAGAAGCCCGACACGAGGACGCGAAGGGTTAGTCGCAAGGAGTGCTTCACAAGCGCTAGCGCCTACTGAGTAATTGTCATGCATCCGCAATGTGCAGAGAACAAGTGAAACACAGAGTTGAGCAGACTCGTCCGAGAATCATCCATAACATTGACAACAGGTCTACCTCATCGAGGCCTGACGTATCTATACTTTTCTAGTCATAACCACAAGCCCACCACCGTCCGAACTCTTGGAGGCAATGCTACCTCATTCCTCCTTCGTCGCTGCTTGCTTCTTCTTTTTGTTCTTTCCACCACCATGCCCCGAAGCACCACCCAAGTTTCCCAGCTCCTTCTCCAGCTCCTGCGCAACCTGGTCCACGGGCGGAAGCGTCGGCGCCCTCGAGGGAGTGCTGGGCACGGAGCGTACCTGCACGGTCTTGTTAATCTCTTCGCGTTCCATCTGGTAGACGGCCTGTTTTACCCGGACGGCCTGGGCATGGTGCAGCACGACGGAGCCGCCCATGTAGAAGAAGACGAGGGCGCCCCCGATGAAGAAGTGTCCGTACCACATCACGTTGTTCCACGCCACGAACGAGTCGTCGATCGTCAGCAGCATAAACGGCAGAGTGCCGTAGTTCGTGAGCATCACCGTGGTCAGGATGCCCAGGTAGTCGTAGAGCTGCTTCTTTCGTGTCTGGGGCGGCGGTGGCGCGCCACGTCCTCCGACGTAGTTGGCGGGCAGGACGAGCGGGCGGAGGTACGTTCGTGCGAGGCGGCCTGCAGTTTGAACGAAAGCGAAGAAGAAGAACGAGAGGTAGTAGCCAGGGGCGATGCCGTGCTGCGGAACGATGACTGGGTTAGAGCTGCACAATGACATACCGCTCGCTACACTCACCCAGAATGCACTCGTGGCGAAGGTCGCGAGGCTACTCCTGAAGCCGGGCTTCTTGCCCTTGGGGGTGACACGCTTGTACACGCACTCGCGTAGCCACACATTCGTCTTCATGTTCCAAGAGTCCAGCAATACCTTGTTGTTCTCCGCGAACTCGATCTTCCAGATTTCCACATTCTTTGCGCCTTCCCACTTGGTTCGGCCCCCTTCGGTGTAGCCAGTGAAGCCCAGGCCAGTTTGGATGGAGGCACCCTGACCGAACCCATCAATAATCTTGGTAACTAGATGGCTAGTCGACTCACCTCCGTTAGTGTCCATATGGCATAATACTTCGTACGCTCGAAAAACCCGCATATTTGTAGGAAGATGATACTGAACACGTTTGAGCGATGAGATCACTACGCACGCGAGACGTGCAATAGACACATACCGAGAGAAGAGACGCCTGGACTCGAATGCATCCTCAATGGTGAGAGAGAAGTTGAATTCGGGCCAGAACAGAACATATAACCCGAGGAAGATGAGACCGATGAACATCTTCTTGAACGCGACTCGCTTGCGGCCGTGAGGAACCAATCGCTGAGATAGGTGGTTCGCTTCGTTAACTGCTTGCTCCTCCTTCTCCTCGGCCGACTTGTATAATGATCCAGTAATCAAGGCCTGATAATCATTGTACGTGAGGTAGGGGCCCACGAGGAACCCGGGGAAGTAGCACCTACATGCCGTGTCAGCACTTCGTGAGCCCCATGGGGTTCGGAGACTTACGCGTAGCCTAGGAACTCGAGCAATGATGGGTAATCAGCAACTCGCTGCTGTGTTTGCCAGGCGTCCAGATCCTAGCGCAGATGTCAGCCCCGAGCATGTTTTTCGACCCATTGGGTCCTACCTCCTCCGGTCTCCTGCCGTCCAATATGTTCCACGCAAATGTGGTCAACTTCATCGTAAGAACCATTTGTGGACCAGAAATTTCAATGGTTTCGTAGCCAGCCTCAGCAAAGGTTCGGATTATGTGACTGCACTAGTGGCGTCAGCGGAGGGGTACCTTGGCATGTATGTGTATCCCCGAACCCACCTGATTGTAAGATGCCCCATTGTGAACCTGTCCCCAATAGTTCTGAGCGCAACAACTAGTGGGCTCAAGTTGGAGGACTCACGCAAATACGAGCCATGGCATCGACTTGGTCTGCACCCTCTGCGCGATGTAATACGTCCCCACTATGTCCACCAGAAGTTGTACAGCGCCTCCCCATAGCCCTAGTATTGGACCCAGGTAAAAGAAGGTAACTGCAATGCTGAATATGTGCTTGAGCTCAGGGTGGGATGTCGGTATGCGGATGTAGAGACTGCCGAGTGGGTAGGAGAACAACAAACAGAAAATAAGCTAATAAGGACACTTCAGCAACGCGTCATGGAAGCGGAAAAGAGCACATGCCTTGATTTGGTCAACAGTTGCACCCGTAGCATCTGCGATGGGCTCGAAGAACGCGTCCATGATTCCACAGTGTGTCTCCGACGGGTGTGCTGCACTTGAGGTGCTCCAGTTATCGCAGAGAAGGCCGCAGGAGAAGATCAGACAGACCCCAAGCCGCAGACAAGCACTTTATAGGTAGACCCTGGGCTGTCCAGTCGGACGCTCGGAGGTACGGAGTTGGGGAAGGACAACCTTGCGCTCCGGACGCTCAGAGTCAATGCATGTTCACCGAACAGCACCGAACGTGGCCACTGGCCTAATAGACGCCGTGGGCACTGCGTCTAAGTATGTATGTCGGCGTAGACGTCTTCCTCCCAACTCCTGCAAGTACTGTCACCCTACTGTCACCGACAGTGTCAGTGCACACTATGCTCGCAGCTTTTTCGAACCCATGCCCAAGACAGCGCTGAGATATTTCGTTCGATGATCTTGGTGAGGCAATCTGGACCAGAGCTTCAGTATGTATGGCGCACTGGTCGCGATTGACATGAGCTCGTGGATGAGCTCAGGTCATCAAGAGGTCCCTTTACACAACAGCGCTCGCCCCCCTCCAAGGAACGACATACCACTGTTGTGACAGTACGATACAGATGTGTTGAACGTGCTCAAAGTTCAAGACTTGTATGAGCATTGAGACAGATACTATAATGATGTCACCCGGCCAAACATTTACGCGCTACGAGCTCTCGATCGTCCTCACCCGTTCGCGTTGTTTGGCTACGCGATAGCCTTTCAACAACATCCTACTCGAACAATGGAACCATCTCCTTGCAGTCGCGTTCGGAACAGCCGATTGAGTTGATGAGTGTGCAGACATTGCCGCGCAGCCTCATGTTCCACATCCGCCTAGTCCTCGTGCCTCATCTTCTTTACCTTGAGTTCGTCATGCTCTTCAGTCGTGTTTAGATTGCGCGTTGTGAGCAGCATATATCCTTTATCACGCTTGATGACCGGTACTCAACATACGACTCGCGCACGAACCGCCTCCCACACCTACATTGCATGTCTTACCGCCCCAGGCCAACCCTCCCGATGTTCAACGGCTTCAACACTGGGCCCATGCCTCCCAGCGAGGCAGAGCTTGCGACCCAGGCCCTCAACGAGGAGGCTCTCTATCGCTTCCCCTCCTTCGACGCCGAATCCGCAGTCATGCTCGGTCTCTCGCTCCGCAAACGCTTCCGCTCGTCTTCGCGTCATGTCAAGGTGCGCGGGATGGTCATCTCGATACAGACCATCGCCGGCCACACGCTCTTTTCCTGCACGGTCGGGAACCTGGGTGGACCCGATGGCGGGGGCGACGTCAGCCTGGATAGTTGGGCGTGTCTGGAGGTACGTATTCGAGACTAGCGGCACGCGTACGCCCCGACGGAAGAGTGACTGGGTGCAAGGGGATGATCGCTGTTGTCCGTCGGACGGGGCATTCAAGCTACTACGTCGAGAAGGGCATGAACGCGATGGGGAAAACTCAGAAGCAACTCGGCATTCAGACAGACTACAGGATCAGCGGCGGAGGTAAGTTTACGCGCTCGCATATCGGGCAGAGTTCCAGAGTTTCATTGACGAGTGATATCGTACAGCGTTTCCAATATGGCTAGAGGTACGCAGATATTTACCCTGACGATGTGTGTGCACTGACTGAAGCGGTGTTTGTCCCAAGAATGCACCGTGCTGCCCTATTGCGGTGGTAGCTTGCTATTCAGGGTCTAGTCAGGAGGATCACCATGTGCGCCTCGTCCACAATTGCTCGCTCACAACGAAACTGACAGCCCGTCGAAGTTGGTGGTGACAGCTGTACGAGACTACTTGAAGAAGATCGGGCGAGAAAGCGTCCCCGCACCGCCTTCCACCACCATGACCAGCATGGGCACGAGTATGGGCACGAGCATGGGAACGAGTATGGGCACGAGCATCCCCACTATTATGTCCATGCAGCAGACTGGCCATTCGCACGCCCAGTCCCAACGGCCACCAAGCACGGTACGCAGAAGACGGTCGTATTATTTTGTCAAGGAGCGACTTACTGAGGTTGGTTCCTCTTCAGGAGTGGGTTCGCGATCCAGCGTCGAGGGGCATTCACGATTATCGCGACGACCGGGACGAACACACACAGTTCGAGTCAAACTATAGGGATTAAGATGAGGAGAGGGGGTTTATTATACGCATATGATCGATAGGGGTGGCAAGCAGTGGGGAGGAAGGAATGGCGTCCATCACTCAGCGTCGGGCTCGTCTTCATGCCTTGGCGGGGTGCGCAGTACGCGGATAGTCTCTGCAAAAAGGTGAGCATTGCTCTGCGATGACAAAAGCTGCTGTACGCACCGTGCCTCAGGAAAATCTGGCGCTGGCCCTCAGGAGAGTCCGGGTCGGCGTTGGGATCAGGCTGACGCAGTTCAAAGTTTGCCTCGGCATAGACCAGCGAGCCCTTCTTCAATGTGCGGAGGTAGTTGTTTGAACTGGGGTTGAAGGACAGGAGATTGTGCCACGTCGTCGTCGGCTGAGTACCCTCGGGCAAGCCGATGGTGTTGTTCGCGGTCGCGATCGTGTAGCTGCGCAAAAACCGGGTTATCAGTGCATGCACAGGCGCACGAGATATGCAGCAACGCACGAGACGTATTCCTTGTTCGACTTCGTATAGCGGAGCTCGGGGTCCTTCCCGAGACGGCCGATGAGCAGAAGCTTCGCCATATCAGCTGAGCGCGAAGCACTCGTGGAAAATGCCTGTACATGGAGTGAGACAGCGTGCATAGACATAGAAATAAAACAACATACGCGCGAAGGTGCGCGGAGGGCGGCACGAGCGGACAGCGAGAACATGGTGATGGACGTGTCGCGGACGAAGATGCGCGGCCGCAACTCGACGTTGAGCGCGCCTGGTCACAGCCGCGTGATGTCACCATGTGGCGTCACGCCTCGAAGATCACAGGCGCCCGTTGACTTCATCTCAACTTGAACCTCTCTCCACCCGCCCTTGCTGATTGTATACTCCCTGTACTTCTACAACAATGTCCCGCCACAGATTTGTACGCAACATCGATATCAATGGTACTCGTTTGCCTGCAGTTTCTGAATGCCCGACGTGCTCATCGAAGTATGCAGAGGAGTTGGAGGACGATGCTATATCCGACGGAGGAGAGTACGAGGACCTCAGTCAGGAGGACTACGGTACGCAGTTCTCATACTTCGGCAGCAATCTTGTTCTGAAACACCGACAGACCAATTGATGAACGGGCTGGCGCATATCCGGAGAATGTTAGGCGATGAGGACCATTCTAGGCTAACCGATGCGGATATCAAGGAGGCTCTATACCACTACTACTTCGATGTCGAGCAAGCAACGAACTGGTTATTGGGTAAGTGCGCCTGTCGATCACAATTTCGTATTGTCATGACGTTCCCACAGAGGAACAACAACGCAGGTTGGCGGCGCAAGAGCGGAAAGGTGAGCTTCCATGAACCTTACCTCTTCGCCATTCCCTCCTTTCGTTTCTTCTCCTTTCCACTTCCTTCCACACTCTGCTACCTTGTTGCGGTGGGAATCGGGTGGCCTTGCTACTGGAGACCATACGGCAGCGAGAAGGTGCACATCCTGTCCTACCTGAAGGCTGTCTGCAAGCGGTGCGCTGACCGGACCCGCGGTCATCGCAGACGTCTGGAACCTACTCGACGAAGACGGGAAGCCATTGCCTATGCCACCACCGGAGGATTACGCTGACTGGTCCCCGCCTCCTGACAATGCATCGGGAAGGCATAATGTCCCATTCGTCCGCTTGACGCAAAGCGAATATGTGTCTTCTTCGGAGCAGGAGACTACTAGGGCGTCGACGAAGCCCGGGAGTTTATATACTATTACGGAGATAACGGAACGTACCGAAGACAGCAAGGACTGGGGATCTGCCACGCAAATGCTTCACGGGCGACCCCGGGATTCTCGTACGACCATTGTTTCCTCGACATCCACGGACTATGGGCAGGTTGTCGGTAAGTGGCTCTTGCTCGATGACGCGCGGTTATCAGTTCGATTAACTTTCTCTTTTGCAATGTAACGCAGCGGGCCCCAGGGCTGAGCTACAATTTGTCCATGAGGGACGAGTGCGGCGTCTCAGGACCGAGCTGCCTTTGCAGACGGACCCGAACGATATTCCTCCGTCCCCCTCATCTTCTGCCGCTCGGCGACTCTCGCAAGATATCGGCTCTCCCACCGGCCCCCCGCAAATCGACTACTCCTCCCCGTCGGATAGCACGGTCAGTTCCCATCTCCCGACGGTGCTCGATCTGCCGCCCTTCGACAATATGCCCGATATCCCGGACTACAAGTCAAAGTCTAGTCTCCCGCATGGGCCGTCTCAAGCTTCGCTGCACACCAAGAAGTCGACGAGGGCCGGGGATGACGCGAAGAGCCAACTGAGCGAGAAGAGCGGAAAATTGGAGAAGAAGTCGAAGTTGTCTGCCCTGGCGAGCTCTAGGTCCAGCGCGAAGTCAAGCGCTCGGTCCAGTGCTAGTAGTGTCACCTCGCGTTCCTCCGTTACGGAGACGGAAGTCGCAACTGCTATGACATACCCAGCTCTGCGGCCTGCGGCTTCCTCGTTCGTTTCCCTTCTGCCCCCGAGACCTCCTTCCAGCGTAGCATCGGACTCGACCACGCCATCTTCCCTGACGAGGAATGTGTTGCAGGCCATTCAGAGTGCACTTGTTCTCGAGGAGTTAGACCGTCAGGCGCAAACTGCAGAGCATTCGACCGTGCCTCCTACTCCGCCGCCCAAGTCAACTCCGCGTGGCGGAAGCACGACGCCTTCGGAGTTCCCGGAGAAGTCTCCTTCCCCCATCCCTCTTCCGCCCACCGTGTTCGCACACGCTCTCTCCCCCGCTCCCGGCTCTCCCCCCGCTGCCCCTCGTTCGCCGCCTCCGGTCTTGCGCTCTCCTCCTTCCAGTCCTCCACACGCGCAGATTGCTCCATCCACCTCTCCACCGGCGCAGCCCCGCCAGTTGTCGAAGCTTGCAAAGCTTGCGCAAACGAAGGCCCAAGAACAGGGCAAGGGCAAGGCACAGTCAATGTCTCAACCGGGCATGATCCTTCCTCGTACTCATACCGAGTATCTCACCCCTACCGCCAATGGCTCGACGGCGACAACGGCTATCACCACGTCCTACCAGTCTTTGAGCGGATTGCTGTCGAAGAATCCATTGAAGGGGCCGTCTTCCCTGGCGCATCCTCCGCCCACGAACGGCAAGGCCTCTCCCCAGACGAAGTCGTCTCAGCCGAAGCAATCCAAGCTCGCGATGAAGAGCAAGACTGCTCGTGCTAAGGCGAGCGCGGAGCCAGAGCCAGAGCCGGACGAGGTTGCTCCTGTGATAGAAGTTCCCATGTTCTCGCCTAGCGCGATTCGCTCTCGTGCTCTACCTTCCGCCTTTGCAACGCTGCTTGTCAGCGATGACCACGAGACCGCGTCAGTGACGAGCTCGGAAGGGACACACCTATGCAATCACCACCAGGCCGAGCGAGAGCGCAGGAGAAGTCGCAGAGACCACAGTGACTCGAGCAAGCCGCGGAGCCATCGACACAAGGAGCACGAGTCTCTGCTCCTCCCTCCTGGCCCACTCCCTAATATGCGTGGATTTGCCTTCGACGTGCCGAGTCCGGACGATGTCGTGTTGCATGCGCGAAGAGGGACGTCGATGGGTCAGCGGTCTACCTCCTCGACCCACTCCGCGCTCACTGCATCTGCTCGCTGACCGTACCTTTCTTGATCCTCCTCCCCACCTCCGCTACCTTTCATTATCTTTCCTCTCTCTTTGCTTTGGAATGTTTTATTCTTTTGTTATTCAGACCGTGCGACGAAGCTCATGTACTAACAATGTACGCTCGCAATGAAACTTGTAGCTGCCAAAGAACGAGAGAAAGTCGCCAAGGCTCAGGCCCAGCAAAACAAGAAGGACGCGCCTTCCCAGGCTAAAAGGGCAGGGGGTAGTAGGAACGCAGGTCCATCATCAAACACTGCGCGCAACACTACTGGCACGGACCAAGGCGAGCTGGATATGGCTGGGCTCAACCTCAATGACGACGCGCCTATGGATGTGATTCCTGAGGAGCCTGTCAAACCCCCAGCGGCGATTGAGAAGCTGATTGAGGAGGCGAAGGCCACCCTCATCGCACAAGAGAATGGGGAGAAGCGGTCGCTCAGCATGGTAGTGGTCGGTGCGTACAACTTGTTACCTTCCCCTTTCGTCCGCCCGAGCTGATATTGTGCAGGACATGTCGATGCGGGCAAGTCCACCATGATGGGCAGATTGCTTTACGAATTGGGAAGGATGGACGAGAAGAAACGCGTTGCCAACGAGCGCGGGAGTGCGAAAGTCGGGAAGAGTAGCTTCAGCTGGGCTTGGGAGCTCGATGGCACACAAGAGGAGCGCGAGCGGTAGGTGTTTGGGCTACTGGTCGCTTCATCGTCGCTGACACTTTCGTGACTTCGTCCGCAGAGGTATCACTATGGACATTGCACTGCAGACCTTGAACACTCCTCACAGAGTCATCACCATTCTCGACGCACCGGGGCATCGAGATTTCATCCCGAACATGATTTCCGGCGCGTCCCAGGCTGACTCTGCCTTACTAGTCGTCGACGCAGCCGTTGGGGAGTTCGAGGCAGGCTTCGAACGGGGCGGTCAGACGCGAGAGCATTTGCTCTTGGTCAGAAGTTTGGGTGTCACCCAGGTCATCGTAGCAGTCAATAAGCTGGACCAGGTACGCTGAGCAGTGCGGTATGTTGGGTATCTCCGCTCAACTTCCACTACTAGGTCGAATGGTCAAAGTCACGATATGACGAGATCTGCAACTTGCTCAAGCCATTCCTTGCGCAGTCCGGCTTCCATCCCACCAAGACGCAGTTCGTCCCCGTTGCGGCTATGGAGGGTATTAACCTATCTCAACCTCCGCCTGCCGCGAGTCCATTGCATAGCTGGTATAAGGGCCCAACCCTGGTCGATCTACTGGGTATGCCCCTCCCTCCCTCCCCCTCGGTTCTTCTTACAAAAGCGTTGACTTACACCGCGATCGATTCACAGATGCTCTGGAACCTCCCACTCGCGACATCAACGCGCCTCTGCGCTTCCCCATTTCTAACGTTTTCAAGGGCGCAACCTCCGGCATAGCCGTATCTGGACGGGTATGCGGCGGCATCATAGTTCCTGGTGAACGTTTGCGGATAGTACCTGGCGACGAATCCGCCGTAGTCAAAGGTGATCACCTCTTCTCTCAACCCGTTCTGTCCACAAGCTGATCATCGTGTCTAGCTATTGACAGTGATGGCGACAGCCTTCCTTGGGCCGGTGCCGGTTCTAACGTGAACGTCACCCTTACCGGAGTGGACCCTATCTCGCTCAACGTTGGAAGTGTGCTTTGCCGCGAGGGACAGACCGTACCTTTGGTTTCATCATTCACTGCGAAGATCATCGTGTTCGACATCCAGATTCCCATTACCGCAGGCACATCGGTCAGTGCATATTTTGCCAGTTTTTCCTCCGAGTCCCGCACTGACGACTCCTGACAGGTCGAACTCTTCCATCATTCGCGAGACGTGCCCGCCTCGATATCTCGCCTCATCTCGGTACTGGATCGTTCGAATGGCAGTGTGATCAAGAATAAACCAAGGTATGTCAGTCAAGCTGACTATCAGGATCAGCGCGCTGACATCACGCGACAGAGTACTGACCAAGAACATGTCTGCGGAGGTTGAGGTCAGTCTGCGTAGCTCGACGTACTCAGGCCCTGCGTCGCGAGCGCTGCCCATACCCCTCGAGCCTTTCTCGGTGAATAAGGAAATGGGGAGGATCCTCATTCGACGTGGTGGAGAGACCATCGGCGCTGGTAAGTCGGACCTGCCATAAGGCGTATTTCGCATATTTGCTGATGAGGTCTTCGTGTGCAGGAGTCGTACTTGAGCTATTGACATGAGCAAGTACTACGTGTATTTGGCTATGGCCTGTATGGCGGCCCCAAATGTATCGGTAGGAAAAGAATGTACTGAAGCCAAGGGATATCAGCATGTATACGTACACAGTCATGGCAATCGAAGTAGACGTGAATCTACAACCGAAGTAGGCGTAAATCTGCAGTCGAAGTGCGTGGAGGTAAATCTGCGCTATAGTAGTAACCGTCTGCTCGAGAACGGACTTGCCGAGCGATGGGCGCTCCGTTGACTACGTAGGTCTGTCCCACCGCCATGAGTAGCGTCTCTCTTGGACGTATCCGCCTGCTTGCTTCTTCTCGAGATTCGCTGGGTAGATGTCCGAACACCACCATGCATCTGAGGCTATCTACCACCCGGTCCCACAGGCCCCAGTAGCCTCCAACGCCATTCCAGACGGGTCCCCGGACCTCGACCTGGACGACGACGTCGCACTCTCCGGAGGCGGGTTCGTTCCAACGCAGAACGTGGTGGACTCGAGAATACGCTGGTCGCACTTTATGCTAGGATGCGCGGTTCTGCTGCCTTGGAATGGTGCGTTGTTTGTCCTGAGAGAGGGGTGGCATGGTGAACGGAGCGTCGTCCCCTTGTAGCCTTGATCACTGCGACGCCCTACTTCCAGTCCCGTGTCGCAGGCACGCCTCTGAAGAGCGTGTTCTCTTCATACCTGTCTACGACGTTCACAGCGGCGAACTTTGCCTTCCTGGCACATGCGACCGTTACCGCGAAGAAGGTCAGCAGCACGCGCAGGTCTTATTCTCATCCTAGCAGACCCGAAAGTCTGACAAGGACTTGTAATGCAGGCATCCAACGCGCGACGCGTGTTGTTCTCTCTAGCAGCCCTCGCGGTCCTCTCCTTCATGCTCACCGCAAGTACCTACACACATCCCGCGGCAGGCGGCTTCTTTGCGTTCGTCCTCTTGAATGCGATTGGGCAGGCCGCCGCCGGATCTTACCTCCAGACGGCCGTCGTGGCCGTTGCCTCCCTCTTCGGCCCATCGGCCATGCAAGCGGTCATGTCTGGCCAGGCGGCAGTCGCTGTCGTGATCAGCGGCGTGCAGGTACTGAGTGCCGCCGCGTCAGTGCGCGGGTCGAAGCCTGAGGCGGTTGCGTCTCTATCGGAGCCGGAGGAGCAGTCGGCCTTCATCTTCTTTGGCCTTTCGACGGTGTTCTTGGTGGTCTGCGCGTTTGTGCATAGCTGGCTGATATCGCTTCCTGCGTACAAATTGGTCGTCTCTCAGACGATGTCGAGGGAAAGACTCGACGCGGCGGAAGGGGCTGGGCTGCTGGAGGAATCTGGGAATGGTGATGATTACGACCAGCAACAGGGGAAACGCGACCAGAAGAATCAGGTTGTCCGCATAGCGAAGACGAATGGTATATTCAACTTCGCTGTAGGGTATGTGTTTGTAGTGACCTTGGTAAGTACTCTCACTCGTCGTCATTCCAGCCCGTATGAATAACTAACCCGTCGGCCGCAGGCCGTATTCCCACCCATAACGATATCTGTCACATCGACGAATCCATCTGTCCATCCACTTGTCTTCAGTGCTATCCATTTCCTCATGTTCAACATCGGAGACTTCGCGGGTCGAGCGATCTGCTCGCTGCCAAACGTGCACATCTGGTCAGCGCGCCGCCTGCTCACGCTCTCACTCCTCCGGACTCTCTTCATCCCTCTCTTCCTCATGTGCAACGTCCAGTGGGCATCCTCCTCGTCTACGGCCGGCCCTATCATCAGCTCCGACGCCATCTTCATGCTCATCATCCTGCTTTTCGGCTTGTCGAATGGCTACGTTTCAAGCATGTGCATGATGGCGGCGCCATCGGTAACGCATAATCCGCGCCTGAAGGGACGCGCGGAGGACGTCGATGTTGCTGCGACCGTCGCGAGCTTCTGCTTGGTGGGCGGTCTTGCGGTAGGGAGCGTACTGAGTTTCGCGGTCCGGGCCACAGTGTGCGACTGTAACCCGTTCAAGGAATAGATGGACTGGAAGCTGTGGAATATTTTACCTGTACTATACCCGTAAATTAGACGCACCTTAGGATGGAGGTCTCACCGATAATATATGCTGCGAATCATGTGGACAGGGAGGGGAAGCGTTCAAGCGACCAAGGAACCTCCGTGCGTCATGCATCTGCACACGAGCGACATGATCCGAGTTCTCCACTCTGAGTACAGTACTAGTACAAAATATGTCCTTTTGACGCATCAGAACTGGGTCATCCGACCAGACCAGGTGAGGTTACTCACCGAAACATTCCGGACGGGAAGGAGAGCAGATCCAAAGCAAGATAGACGAGCATAATGAACTGAGAAGCGAAACGGACGTAGGTCGCGAGGTCAAGGCAGAGGCGTCAAAGGGGCACCCGGTAGTCGAGGGGCGAGCTCCTTGGCTTGAGCTGCCTGCCGCCGTCTGCGATGCTCGGCGAGACGTAGCGCGAAGATGTCGCGGTGCAGCGTGTATCGCTGGTGTTTCGGCGTGGCGGGCGCTGAGGTCGCACTCGTCGAGGGCGGGGACAACGAGCCGGGCAGCGTGGACTTCTTCTTCTCGCCGTCCTTCGCGTCGTTGTCGTCGTCATCCTTGTCCTTATCCTTATCCTTGTCTTTCTCCTTGTCCTTCTTCTCGGCTTTCTTCTTCTGGCGCTCTTCCCACTCCGCCTTCACTTTCGCGATTTCCTCCGGGCTTAGACCCATCTTCTTCGCGCCTCCGGGCCCCACGCCGTCATTGCTGGTGCCCACCTGACTTGCGAAGCCCGGATCTGAGAGGTGGGTATCGCAGGTGTACAGGAAGTCTACGGTGTTGATGGTGGCGAGGACGGTGGTGGTGGGCTTGTTGCAGACGTAGCAGGCCCTCGCCGTCCCTACCGCCTGTAGTTGCTCAATGAATATGGCTCCGAGCACGCGGACGCTAGACTCACGCGTTTGTAGTAGAGATTGGTAAAGTTGGAGGCCATGGCGGTGGTGTGAGTGGAATGGAGAGATAGGCCGCGAACTCACCCGCGCAAGGGAAGCAGATGACCAAGGGCTGTCCCACACAAGTCCCACAGCGGCGGCCCCCAGCGCAGAGAGCCTTCCGCGCAGACCCGCGAAGTGAATGTCGCCCGCAACCGGGTGCGCAGGAGCACGGGCAGAGTCCCATGGGCCGCGCAGGACCAAGATGCGCATCGATCGAGTGATAAACCGGGTGATCAGGAGAGCCGCGGCCATATATCTATGCTCAGCAATGACGTTCTCTCTGCACATTTCGTGTCTCCATCGCAGGCCCTGTCTTTCTTCTCGACCACCACCATGTCTGACACTGCTGGAAAGCCCATTACCTGCAAGGCCGCCGTCTGCTGGGCCGCGGGCGAGCCTTTGAAGCTCGAGGACGTCGAGGTCGCGCCGCCCCGCGCTCACGAAGTCCGCATTAAGATTCTCTGGACCGGTGAGTACCCGCACCGTCATCGCACGCTTGATGTATGCTCAATCGTGGATCTCGGCAGGTATCTGCCACACCGATGAGTACACTCGCAGTGGCAAGGACCCAGAGGTGAAGGATCTGCGTATAACCACTCGTGCAAGTAGCCGAGATTAACGTCTTCGATCTGCGTAGGGTATCTTCCCCGTCATTCTCGGACACGAGGGAGGTGGCATCGTGAGTTACGACAACGGTCAATCATGCTGTTGAATACTCAAGTCATCGCGCTTCTCAGGTCGAGTCTGTTGGCGAGGGCGTCACCAGCGTGGCCGTCGGCGACCACGTTATTCCTCTCTACACAGCCGGTGCGTCCATGCCATGCTTCCCGCTCAGACATCCTGCTGACTTATCGATAGAGTGCCGCGAGTGCAAGTTCTGCAAGAGCGGAAAGACCAACCTTTGCGGTGCAGGTATGTCAATGGAGTTTCTCAACCTCGCCTCTCCTGACACCCCGTCAAGTCCGTGCGACCCAGGGACAGGGCTTGATGCCTGACAAGTCAACCCGCTTCACTGTCAAGGGCCAGCCCATTCACCACTTCGTACGTGCGGTCGTCTGTTTCTCTTGGACGTGCGCTGAAGCTTGGCGCTCTGTAGATGGGTACTTCGACTTTCTCGCAATACACAGTCGTTGCGGACGTCTCCGTCGTCGCGGTGAACCCCAAGGCTCCTCTTGACCGTGTCTGCTTGCTCGGTTGCGGTATCACGACTGCATGGGGCGCCGTTGTCAAGCAGCCTGGAATCAGTACGTGAAGGAAGCTCAGCATGTCGCAGACTTAACTGACGCGTGCTACAGAGGGTTCCTCCGTCGCCGTTTTCGGCGTTGGTGCCATCGGTCTCGGTGTCATTGCGACATCTGCTCTTGTAGGGGCAACACGCATCATCGCTGTCGACACTAACCCCGGCAAGGAGTCATGGGCACGCAAGTTCGGCGCGCACGAGTTCGTCAACCCGGCAAAGCTCCCCGAGGGCAAGAAGATCCAGGACTACCTCATCGAGCTCACCGACGGTGGCCTTGATTACACATTCGACTGCACTGGCAACGTATGCTATGTCCTCTTGCCGAAGCTGGTTCGAGATGATGCTGACCACTCGTTCACCTAGGTCCAAGTCATGCGCGCGGCTCTCGAGGCATGCCACAAGGGCTGGGGTGTCAGCACCATCATCGGCGTCGCTGCCGCTGGACAGGAGATCTCCACTCGTCCGTTCCAGCTGGTCACTGGTCGCACCTGGCGCGGATCGGCGTTCGGTGGCGTGAAGGGCCGCACCGAGATCCCCGGTCTCGTCGAGGGTACGTGGGCGTACCGATAGTAACTTTGAGATAACTAACAGCCCGACAGACTACCTCCAGGGCAAGGTCAAGATTGACGAATATGTCACGCACCACCGCAAGCTCGCCGACATCAACGAGGGCTTCCACGACATGCACGTAAGTCCTCCCCTGGCTGCGTTCCCTGTATGCAGTTGCTGAGTGCTATACAGGGTGGAGACTGCATCCGCTGCATCGTCGATATGTCTTAGAGCATAGGAGAGGAGGTCCGATGCGTCTCGATCACCTTCGGACATATTGGGGGTGCATGACTCGGAGAAGTTTATCAAACAAACGGTGTATCATGGAGGAAAAGAACGAACTTTGAAATGTATCACTTACCGTTTCTCGAGTTATCTGAAAGCCATGTTGGTTGCAACATCTCTGGTGGATGCGAAAGTACATTCGAAGCTAGATGTTTGCAGCAGAATTTTCAGGCATGCTATGCGCCTCCTGCAGCGTGACACGTCGCCCATCCCATATCACTTCAGGCACAACCTCCGCCAGAGAAACAAGCTGCTCCCTGTCAACGCACTGGCAGCTGGCGAACTCTACACGGAGGACCTGGCTCGCTCCGGCTCCTGAGCGTAAACGCAGGCCTTTGACAAGACCCTTGACATCGAGTCCATAGGGGATCTTGTATGCATCCCAGATGTCCGGCTTGTACATGTATACTTTCTCGCCGGGGTCGGGATTCCTGACGGGAAAGTCGACCTCGGAGATGCCGAGGGTTTGTAGACGAGGGAACAGCAGAGGGGACGGAGGCCCGCGGAGACTTGCGCTCTGATCCTCTGCAGACACAACCCAGCAGTCGTCACCAACTTCGCCGAACCCGTACCAACCTGGGCGCGGGAAGTGTTTCGGAGGAAGGTCAACGTCGAGGTAGGCCGGTCGAGTCCAACCACACAGGGCGCCGCCAATACCGATGGCAACCTCGCCCTGCACTTGCAAGCACGTCAGGTTTTCCGCACCGCGCAAGCACTCGAGGAATTCCCGTGGATCCCAGGACGTTTCGTGTATCTTTGTAGCGCGGAGGGACTGGGGGCCGAGCGCATCCAGCAACTTGACCATGAGAGGGCTGTGCAGAGTCACGCCGAGCGCGATACGCGGAGAATGTACCTCGACGGCCTCCCACGAGAGTACATCGCTAGCTGGTGCATCGGGCTGACCAATTGACCATACGCTAGTCCGGGGTGGAGAGTTATAGCCTATGAGGTCCTCGTGTTCGTCGTGCGAGACGGCATAGATTATCTCCTTGGCTAGAAATGTCTTGACTGCGGCCACAACGACATTCTGCACGTCCTCCGGGATCACTTTCTTCCTGTCTCGTAGGAATGTTCGACTAGGCTGTGTGAATAGCAGGACGTAGGTTGTGGATGGGATGTCGAGCGATAGCAGGAACGGCGCGCTGTTCTTGTTTTCGAGCGGGATGCGCAAGTATTGTAGGTTACGGAGGGACGCACGCCCATGGGGAGTAGCCGCGCTCGCAGGCGGAATATCGTCGACATCCAAGCTCTCGAGTTGAGGCATGTTGCGCAAAGCAGCGAGGAGATGCTCAAGATTCGTCTCCTGGTCGAACTTGTACACAGATAACTTGAGGCGCCGCAAAGTTAAGCAGAGCAGCGCATTCGACCACTCAAACCCGGCGCCGCAAATCACCAACGACGATAGTTTCGGCGGGACCAGTGAAGATATGGAGGACGGGACTACCACGAGTGCGCGCCCAGAGGAGTATCTGCTCGGCGGCTCGTAGCAGAGAAACCCTGTGGCTTCCAACCGGAGGTATTCGAGCTTCGATGCGTCGGCAAGTCCCTCCAGAACTTTCCATACCTCTTCATGTCGCCGTTTGTTGAAGAATACCGAGAGCCTACGTGTACGCGGTAGGATCTCCTTGAGGATGATGACCGCATCATCGTAATTCGTGTTTCCGCGATCGCCTTCCGCGCTGCAACTCAGGCAGTGATAGTCCTCCTCGGCAGCGTGCATGACAACGGTGAGAGGAAGGCCTCGTGAACGGTCCAAAAGGAGCTTGATGAACTTGGCTTGGACGCGTTCATCGAGTACGATAGTTGTCCACAGCTCCGCAGAATGCAGAGCGGCTTCGCGCCAGCTCCGACACACGTAGGATACTTCGACCCAAGAGTAGATAGGCTTGTGCGCAGCCTCGCTGATGTTCTCGCCTGCGGCTCCAGACCAGAACGCCAGGCGACGCTCATAGAAAAAGGTTGCCTGCTCGAGGAATATGAGTGCGAGAACAGAGGCAGGAAGAGTCGCCGCGCGGGAGTGGGCATTGTAGACTTGCGTCAGACGACGCGTCTCTTCTTCGTGATGTGCAATAGCTTTGTGTGCATCCTCAGTGCTGCGCGTACTCTGAGCTTCACAAATAAGGTACGAGCTCGGTACAAACGCACCTCGGATCAGGCCAGGTAGCAGTCATGGCTTGTTCCACGTAAGTAGTCTCGGTGTCAACATCCGCGCGTAACTGGTCGACAAATTATGCGTAGTTCAGGTGAGCAGGAAGAGAGCAAAGATGACAGCGAGTGTCCTACCACCGGCCAAGCTGAAGGAGCGAAGATGAGGGTCGTAGCCTATGTCGTGGCGCCCATTGCATTTCGCAGAAGTTCATCTCCGTGATGCTCGGATATGCAACTTCACGGGTGCCAGACCACTGACAATGACCGCGATACAGAGGTATGTACTTATACGAGCGACCACGACGCACCCTTCTGACACCAGCAAACACAGCGTCGGCGCGGTAGCGTCTCATGCGCAAGAGATCCTCCGGCTAAAGCGGCTCTTCAATGCGCACTCCCGCATCGGCAGATTGCCAGCTCACATTCTCGCCCTCATCTTCCTCGAGCACGCAACCACATTCTACAAGCGGAGGCTGGCGTATTACTACGGCGTACGGGGCGAACACATTGGCGACGCTACCCACAAAGACTTGTACTCCTGGACCACGGTAGCCCATGTCTGCCGTCACTGGCGCGAGGTTGCCGTCAACTACGCGCAACTCTGGACCTTCATCGTGCTCGATGAGCGCGTCAGTCCGCACTTTATAGAACTGCTCTTGAAACGGTCGTGCGGCCTCCCTCTCAATGTTGTCCTCCACTCCATCGCCGACCGCTACCACTGCTCCAACTGTAGGGCGCACGCAGCCGGCTCCAATAACTATGGCGATGCAGTCAAGATGCTCCCGGTTATGCTCCCCAATATTCGCAAGCTCTCGATCTTCATAGAGCGGGAAGACCATGCCGAGATCTGGGAAGCACTGCAACATCTGGACCACGCGACCAAGCTAGAGTCCTTACACTTTGGAGGAGTGGGCGGGGCAAGCATATTCACCAGAGTGAAAGCGACCGTGGAGATCCCGGATAGACTCTCCTCCCAGATACCTCCTAACTTATCTTCCCTGGAAATCTGGGGCACGAGAATTCTTTGGGAAAACTCGCTCTATTGCGCGAGTCTCCGCAGTCTCAAGATCTGTCGCTATCTCTGCAATCCGGATGCCCACCTCGGACATCTACTCGCTGCGCTAAAGAATACGCCTCGCCTCGAGAGCCTCATCCTGGACCAGATCCCTCCAGCGAGGTCCGGTGAGGACTATCACTCTGTCACGCTGTCCGGCTTACGGAAGATGCAGATACCGCTCGATGCAGAGCACGGGGCGAACCTTCTATCCTCACTCGATATCCCCTCCTCGACATCCATCCTGTTCTCCGACTCTCTTCGCGCTAGACATGACTGTCCCAAAATACTCATACTAAAGCCCAGTCAGCATGCTATCCTTATGTCGATTGCTCGCTTGCTCGGTGACACAACCGTGTACGCGATCTCATACGCCGAGTTCGTTGATTATTCTGTGTCTGCACCATGTCTCCAGATATGGGCAGTCCAGCAAGCAGATGCACAGGTCAAGAGCTCTGCCCCGTTCAACTGTATCGACTCAACGCCTCCTCGGCTCGCGATCAACGCCAGGCTAGACAGCCCCTTCATAGCGCAAGTCCTCGCCGCACTTGATCTCAAGTCCGTACGCACGATCAAAATCGCCGACGAGAGCATGCGACGGTCGAGGCCGTTCATCGAGGCCTTCCACGGCGCGGACAATCTGACTTGCCTGTGCTTGCGAGGGGAAGTCGCATTCCCAGTCGGCGCTGTGCTCTCGGGATGGTCTCGGCCCGCCCACTTGGACGCAGAGAAGCGCAAGCAGGTCGAGGAGCATATGAAGCGCGTTCTCGCAGGGGAGGTCGAACGGCAGGCCGACCTCAGTTGGGATGTGCTCCCACCGAGCTGGTACGGCTTCGGTGAAGTCGACGAGACAAACCCCGACGCCCGGATTGGCGACGACACCCCCGCATCCAACGAGCACGTACCCAGGGAGGGTAGCCCTCTTCCCTGCGGCGGTCCTTACCCACTGTTCCCCCATCTGCAAACTCTTGTTCTCGAGTCGGTTGAACCGCTGCTTGACCGCTATGACGAGGGAACCATTTGGGACGACCCTGATGGATTCCAACTGCACAACAAATCTCTCAACATCCAATACGGCTTCCCTACTAAAGGACTCGCGCGGAGTTTGCAGCTGCGCACTGCAGCCGGCGTATCGGAGGTCGTGCGGGTCGAGTTTAAGGACTGCCAGCGTCTTGAGAAGGAACGGCTCATGCCCCTTGTCGGAGTAGTGCCCACAGTGGTTTATGAAGGGAAATGCTTGACGGAGCACGGAGGACATTGAAGTTGGATATATCAAATCAAACTGATGACGGAGGGCAATGGATGTACCATATCGAACGGATGTACATTATCACTGAGCAACACGGGCACGGATGCATGTCAGCGCAAACCAACACGTTCTCGGAGTTTGTCATGAAGGACGCCCATCTTCTCCCTCGAATCAAACAGAGCATCTAGCTCGTCGAGCATTGTTTCCGGCGTAGGGAGGAGGACTGTATGGAACAAGGGGTAAAAGTCATTTCCCTATGACATGGCAGATTGTTCAATGCGACGCACCAGCTTGCTTTTTCGTCCGAACGCGCTTGGGAAGTTGCCACAAGTCTCTGTACGACCTCAAGAAAGCCGGACTGAAGGTTCTAGATCGCAGACGGAAGACTACGCCTGGAAGAAATCGACTGCAGGTGGGTATGTCGACGAAGAGTTCCACGCCAATGTCTTTCCTCCAGATAGCTGCGTCGCTTAGGGCGCCGTCGTCATAGCTGGGTTTGTAAACCTCGACGTCTTCCCAGTCCGAATCGTCATCCCAAACCACGATTGGCGCGTCAAGAGGGTTCTTTCGGCAGACGTATCGGTGGACTAGCCAATGCTGCAAAGGAAAATGCATCAAGGGTTATGGCGAGTCGGGTCAGATGAACATGTTACCTTCAGTTGGCACTCCTCGCTGCAATAGGAGGGCCGGACGTCCGGAGCGCAGTCCCCGCCGCATTGCCGCAAAGCACGTTTGTGCATGGCTCGAATGCCACACCTGTCCGCGGCGCACCGGTACCGATGCGGGGCCTTCGCGACCTTGGCGAGCTGCTTGCTTTCCTTCGCAGCTTGGCTTTCGACGTACTTGTCCCACGCTTCCCATAGCGTCTTCTCCTTCGCGAACTGCGGGATAGTCCAACGGATGTCGACCCCGTCGTAGAGCGTCTTCGCGGAGGCGAACCAGCCGGCAGCGCGGATGACTATGGGCGGGAGGTAGTCGTAGTTCACGCATACCATCGCGAAGTGCGCGACATTCCCCAGCGGAAGGTCGTTGCGAAGTTCCTTGAGCGTACACTCGTGCGCACGCCAGAAGTGCATCCTGAAGTAGCACCATATGAGGGCCGCGAGGGCGAAGCACCGTATCTGCAGGGTGCGCCGACCGAGGCGCGGAAACCTGCCCTGCTCGTTTTGAAACCAGCCGGTGAGCTTTCGGAGTGTATCGAGGATGTCGTCGGTGATTGTCCCGATGTTGCTGATGGAAGACAGTTTCCTGCGTACATGCCAGGTCACGACATCGCAACTGTTCCGAAGTTGGTACGACATACCTCAGACAATACTCGAACATCAGCTGAGCATCCTTGAGCTCCATTCCCCGCTCCAGCTTCGCCATGGGCAACCGTTCCATGCAGCTCCTCCCTTCAGCATAAAGCTCCTTGTAACCGGGCTGGTGGCGGTAGTCCCAACAGAGTTCCTGCCTGAGGATGAGGTAGACCTCGAATTCGTACTGGTCATCTGTATATTCCGGACGCGGGCGGCGGTTGAATACCACGTCGTGAATGACGGTCGGAACGGCATGGGACGGCATGGGGACGTGGTGAACGCGGTGCCAGGTGTTGGACGTGACAAACGCGACGCGACGCGTCGAAGCGCGTCTGTGCACGCGCGAAGTCGCTTAGATCCACGGCGCGGTTACTTATCTCTAGTCTTTCAGCGACAATCAATGTCGAAGCTGTTGACCCCGAAGACCTGTATGATCAGCACCCCACCTACGATGCGTGCGTACAGCGATGTCTGGGTTTTGGTGTCTGAGCAGATAGACATTACAACGCTCAAGGGGCATCACACTGGCGACGATCGTGCAATTATCAAGAAGTCTGGAAGCCCAATATTTAGTATGAGTGTCATGTCCTTATGCCAAGATACGAGTCATCTCTCACCTTTGTCTGTTTTCTCGCGAGCAGCTTGCGGCAGCTCCCATGAAGCTAGGGATAACCTGAGGAAAAGTTTCCGAGCGGACACGATAGTCTAACGCCTGCTTGAACACTGGATAAGTATCCACAAGATTTCCGCACCCTCGTTTCATGTTAAGACATCCGAGACACTGAGATCGGTGTCACTGTATGACGGCCGGTACTAAGTCTCCCAGTACGAATCACGGTCTCAGCGAAGTGCTCTTCGCTGATAGGAGGATGCTCTTTGCATATCGATGAATGCCAAACGAATGCTGGCAGAGAAGGTTAGTCGGAATATCTTCGACACACGAAGGGGGATACCTTCTGCTGACATTGTACACTGCATTAATGCGGCTTCAGCTTGGGCGGACAGTGCCCGCAGCATGTTCGCAAAACGCCCTTGTTGTTGGTTTGGAGTGGGCAACCGTTCGCCGCACAGCAATGTTCATTGGGTGCCCTGCTGACCTGTTCCTACGCACCCCGACGGGCCCAGGGATTCTCGGTATTTCTCCAGACTACTCGTTCGTTAGCGAAGTCGCCGTAGTACCGCACGTCGACTCGGACTCCGTAGATTCGCCGAAGACTGGTGAGGACTGGTGAAGCAGTTGAGGAAATTTCCGCCCTTGTCTCTTGTTCTTCCTGCGAGGATGTCGAGGGGCCTCCACATTTTCCTGTAGACTGCCTTGTCGATGTCCAAGTGGCCGGGGGAACAGCACAGTCTTCTGCATGCTTGAAGCATCGCGGAGGCTTTCGACAAGCGAGCAGATTAGATTAGATTACCTGCGTGGCGCGCGGGATCATGGATGCATCGCGCTGTTCGACGCAAGTTTCGACGATATGAGTCTCTGGCGTTCTACCATCTTGTCTGACTATCTGCCAGACAGTACTTGGGATCGTCGACCCTGAAGGAGCAATCAATCGAACTTTGTGTTGGCAGGCATCCGTGAGGGCGTCACGTAACACCGGTCTCGACATCTCGACTGCCACAGTCGCTTGCAGCCTCTCTCTTCTGCTCTCCCAACTTGCTTGTCTAATTACCCGCACCTTCATGCGATGCCCCCGAAACTCAAGCGGGGTCCTCCATACGACGATGATCCAGGGTGCAAATACATCGTTATTGAGGACCCGTGGCCAGGCGACGCGACAGGCAAGGACCGCAAGGAGCGCTTTACCAATCTGGTATGCGCGTGGGTGCGCTTCATGTTGAACAAGCAACATGAAGTGGAGTGCATTTACACTGTAAATACGGTACGTTTTATGTCCTTTCACTCTACATAAGACGAACATACATGGACAACGTATATCTCGACCTCAATCCACCACACATTTGGGCCGACTAGCGTAATGAGGTTATCGTGCAACTCCCACAGGATGTCGACATCGTGCCAATTCTCGGTGCGCATCCCTGGCGCAATATCCTCACCGCGGGCAATGCAAGGGACGCCAACCGCGTCTCGTATGTGTTCGCGTACGACTACCGGAATAAGGGAGAGCCATCGAAACGTACGTATGCTCGATGTCAAACTGTGTTCTTGTTCGACGTGGGCATCGCAGGCGAGGGTACGTACTGCTGACTCGTGACAGATAACTGGCAGGAAATCTACCCTACCGTCACTGGCGACCCGCCGGAGCACCTGCGCTTCCCGGTCAAGTTTCCGTACCCGCACGTCAGTTGGGCAACTCCAAGAGGGAAAAACTGCGCGGACATCTCCTTGCCGCTCCCTCCAATGCGCCAGCCCACGCCAGTCCCAGATACAGTAAGTCTGCCTGCGTTGTTGCAGTGCGCAGACATTGAACTCAACATCGCATGACCCCAGAGTCTATTCGCTCCATACCAACACCCTTCACAACTGACTGCAGGCACCGTCAACAACGCTGAGGCCAGACGCGGAACTGAACCCCATGCAGAGCAGCGAAGCCAGTCCCAGGGCCCGCCGCCGACTCAAGCAAGCAAGATAGACCCGTATGAAGAAGGTTTACCTGTTACCTATGTTCAAGTCTCCTCCGACACTTATACTCCGGCGGTGTCCAGATGATCACGCTGTACACTCCTTGCGACAGTCATCGACCGCCGATGTCCAGCCAAGCATCAAGACCGAGTCGCATAACGCGCCCATAAAGCAGGAGCAAGTGCTGTACGGTCCTTCGAAGACATTCAGATCTGCGATCGAGGAACTGCAACAAGCTCGCCGCATGCACGCGCAGGGATTGTCCCACCCTCCTATCGATCACTCGGCGACGAATGAGAGCGTGAACACCAAGAGGGAAGACATCCACAGCACTCCATCAGATTCCTTTGTTGCTGCGTTCAACGCAATTCGGCATGGACACTCCTCTGATGATACTGAAGGTTGGTGGGCATCAATTGTGAGTACCGGTAGAGCGATTCATCATTGCGCCCAGTGTCACCTCCGAAAGCAAAGCTGGATCCCGACTTGCCCCCGCCGCCGTCGGACAGCTTCGTGGCGGCCTTCAACAATGTACGGGGGACCCATAATAGTGAATGGTTCCGCCTCTCCCAACCCGATATCCGCGAGGTGCTAACCCACGTACCGATTCTGGGATGACTCGTAGGTAGTCGTAGTTTGCCCACTGCGCAGACTGCGACCGAGAACGTCCCATTAAAGCGTGAAGCAAGCTATGCAAGGCGCATCACAACCCTCGCAGACGACATGCATCCTAGCGTCGAACGCGGCGAGCCAGACGTCCGACAGCCTGCCGGAAAGGGCACTTCGGCCTCGGACCCTCGTCTGGCCACAGAAGGTACGATATGATGTTTCTTGTCCCTTGTCCCTGTACATGGCAGGACCCGCTAACAAGGATGTAGATCCTCCTGCGCCAAAAAGATTGAAGGAAGAAGATCACACAGGTGAGTACAGCACATACATTGGTGCACGCTGTCCGAGGGCTCAATGATGTACTGTAGACGTTCCCTCCAAGCGCTTCAAGAGGGAGAACTACTACTGAGCAGGGGAAGTTGACGTCTATGAAGCGCCTCGTCTGACTTTGCGATCATAATACGCCACTATGCCTTGCATCTGCTGAGGGCATGACTCAGGTTCGGCTACCCTGGTAGAGAAGTTGCGCAGCAGCTGCTAAACGACGCTCGTTGTCACGTCTCCCATTGTAGCATGCATAGATATCCAAAGCCTCTCATTCACTACATATAACATGAGAGATTATGACGAGATGTACAGCTACGAATAGCTAGTAAGATCATTACACGCCTCGCTCGGTCATATGTCGTGGTGCCTGCTGCCCCACAATGGCCCTCCACAGAGTCCGCAACGCAGCGGAGACCTCCTTCCTGCGCACGCCGCTTCTCCGCCATCCGAGCTTGAACACCGCAAGGAAGCATAGTACGAACGATATATCCAGAAATAGTCGTCGGATGATGACGAACGTCGGTGAGCGTTTCTCGCTGTTCGCAAGGAGCGCCATCAGCTGGCGGAACAGCCGGAAAACGCGTGCGAGAGGCTGCAGAACGAGCGACCACATGCCCATGTCCTCGATGTCCCATCGTACGACGTCTTGACCACCGCCAAATGGGCTGTGGCGCCCTACCTGAGGGGAACGTAGCCCGGAAGCAGTCAGAGACGAAGCCGAGTGATGAAGCAGCCCTTCCAGTGTCTCCAATCTCTCGGTGATTGCGGCAAGGTGTACTTGTACGCTCTCGACAGCACGCTCGAGCATGGGGATGGAAGCTGGGCGTGGTGGTGCTCCGGCCCCCCCGGTCTGCAGGGCGTACTGCCGGTATGGGGTCTGCGTCGTCGGACGAAAGCCTGCGCGTGAGGGATAACCATGCGCAGAAGATGCTCGATCAGTGGGCGGAGACCTGGCCAGTTGTTCAGGGTAGGACACAGATGTGGTGGGATATACCGAGGAGGGTATCGAGGTAGCGGAGTCGGCGAACGCAGACTGCGTATGGAATCCAGGGTGCGGTTGAGTATGAGGGACGTTCACTGGTGGGGGAGAGCCAACGAGCAGTGTGCTTGCCATGGGTGTACGGTATGGACGGGATGACAAGGAGGACTGAGGTCGATTTGGTTGGCTCGCGGCGTGTGGCGTCGTCATGACTGGTGGCACAACGTCCTCCGCTTCGTCCTCTTCATCAGTCGTGGTTTCCTCCTCCGTATCAGAAGCGACAGGCTCATGTTGCATGGTGAGATGGCTTTGAGGGAGGGCGCCCAGCGGGAGGTGGGACGATGATGGCATGTCGCCGGCCGCTGAAGAACCGGACGAGCTTGAGCCAGGAGAATGAGCGGATACGCCTATGACAGAGGGAGTCAGTATACATGGACATCACACGATACATGTAGGGTACGTACCGCTCATAACAAGATTTGCAGGATCACCAGCATAAGATTCCAATTCCCGCACTAAGTCCCTCGCCACCGTCTTGTCGGAGTACTTCCTCAGCACCTGTGGTACCATTAGCACTCGACTGACGACAACACCTGGCGCAAGATGCGTACCTTCAGGAGGGCATCGACATAAAGCCATTTCGCTTCGTGGGGGTCAAGGTCTTTGTGCTTCGCCCAAGCATCCCTACAGCGGGATATCGTTTGGCATGTGATATTGCGTGACAAGTGAGAAAGGATGGTCCTCACCACTTTGCCCTCCCAAGCATGTCCCAAACATTCGGACGGGGCCCTTGAACATTGCCAACAGTAGCTGGGCGGAGGGAGGGGGTCGTGAGCGTTGGACCGTAGGTAGTGTGCAGCATGCGCGCAATCACCTTGCTTGTACAAGCTGCGGGAAGCGTTGAGCGTCATAGGACCACAACCCTGCACTTGTAGCTCACCTGTACATGTTCAGCTTCTCCTCATATCCCGTCTGGATAGGGCCAGTCTTGGGGAGGCCCTGAACTATCTCAACCGCCCGGTCGAACTGGGCATCAATGAGCTGGCGCGAGTCCAAGTCCATCTTGCTAGTGAACACAGAGTGGCAGAGACGGCACAATCACAAGAAGTCGTGGCCAGGACCCAAGAGCTTGACCAGAACGTTCGCACTGCCCAGGCAGGTTTGAGAGGGCAAGGGTATGGCGGACGGGATGAAAGCTACATCGGCCTGATTTCCGTCTTGGGCGGCATTCTCACGAGCCGGCATGCATGCGGACAGCGAGCTCAGCGAAGTTGAAGCACACTGACATCGTACCACCACAATGATACAGTCAATATATGTGCACATGAGCATCAGTTGCACAAAGTATGGATGCAGATTTGCGAGTATGCAATGGGAGGGCATACACGATCGCATATCGGTTGTCACAGCGGGCATGCGACTCGAAGGGTGAAGGGAAGGTATGTCTGGTGCATGCAATTATATGAGATATACGTAGCGGAGGGAGGGTTACATGATAGCGCGGGTGTCATGAGGGTGGTGTCAGAGGATTGGGAAGAGGCTTGAAACCCGGACCGACGCGAGATTCACCGACAGCCCATCTGTACTTCAGGCTTCCGGGAATCTTCTCGTCCCGTTCGCTGACCCGTTTGCCTACGCATACATGTGTGAGCAATGGTGGTGCATATGTGTCGACCGCGGTGAACTCACCTTTCCAGACCAGAACACCCCATGCCTTTCCGTGCTTCCCCTCGCATTTTAGCCTTGTACGCGTGATTTCCCAGTAGCTGCCTTCGATGCCCTTCGTTCCCCATCGTGTCTGATGCACTTTCTGCCCAACGCCATCTTGAGGAAACCGCGAGAGCACCTCGAAGAGGTTGCCCGGGAGTGGAGAGAGGGAAGGCGGGAGTTGTGACGGGAGTAGCTTGCGAAGTGCAGACTGCACTGCTGCGGCCATGGTGAGTATTGGTGAGGCGTGCACTAGATGATGACGGCGCGCTGGGGAGGGGGAGACGCGACCGAGGGCAGGCTTTTGGCGGAGGAGGTGGTGGTGGACGGAGGCAACTTCGACAGATGCGTTCCCATTTCGGAAAGTTTGATTCGGCCACCGCGTCTCTCGACTCTCTCGTCGCACTCTCATGTACAGACTTCCGCGACGTCCACTGTCGAGGCTCAGCACGCCTTTAAGGACGTCTAGGTTGACATGGCTTCGGCATAAGACCAACTTGGCCGAGGTTGACTCTACTGGGATCCCCCTCAAGCCGACATGGTCGGTGCATGAGCTGCTGTCTTCATACCCACGTCCGACAGTCTCTCCGGCGACGCTCAAGCGGCTCCATGAGCTATCGGCCCTCATCCCGCCTTTGGAGGGCACACCCGAGCATGCCAAACTGTCTCAGGAGATGGAGGAACTTGTCCGCCTGGTTGAGGCGGTCAAACTCGTCGATGTCAATGAAGTTGCGGAGGACGGTCCAGTGCCGGATGGCAGGATATGGGCTTCGGGCGAAGCTGTCAGCCTGAATGCTGGAGCTTTGGGCGAAGCGGAAGCCGTCGGCGGACGATCTTTGCTTCAACACGCATCGCGGACTGTGGACGGTCTGTACGTCGTCGAGGCGGACAAGCCTCGGAATTGACAGCACATACGCCGGTGAGCAGCACGCAACTCGTCCTTCTTCGGTCGGCTGACAACGCGCCAGGTCGTTCGTCAATGGGAAATCATTGCTCTAAGAGGCATGCGCGGCGGTTCCGTCCTATCTGACAGGTACTGGAACAGCATGCTTCAGTCAACGGGTTGAGGTATCATGGTGAGCTATATATAACGTCTCTTTACTGAGTCCAACCATCTCAAAGTTAGGATCGTACGCTTGTCAGTCACCTGTGCGTACGGAACTCTTAGACCCTAATCAAGGACCATTTCTCCTTCCTTGACATTTGTCCGCGGAGCCATCAGGCCCTATGCATCTGGCGCGCGGGTCAGGTCTTCCGCTCCCTTGTCAATGATAGTGGAGGTGCGTCCATAGTGCGCTCGTTCTGACGTACCAGCCAGCGCTGCAGCGACCCATGTGCCCAGTGCCGGTGCTAATAACCACCAGTAAGTCGTCAGGTGGACAACCTTCTGTCTGCGATATTTTCGTCTGCACTGTTCTCTGCAAGACTCCGCCGGGTTGTGACGTGCGGACAGTATGATCCTGAATGCTTCCGTTGCTTATGTCTACAGGCCGTGCAGAGCGTCCTTGCGTGTAGCTCGACTATAAAGCGACGAATGATATGCGCCGTCGCTATCCAGCATCCTCGAACCCTGCAGCCCCAGTCGAAAAGCATCATGCTTACACGCACCGTTGTGACAGTCTTGCTGGCAGTTTCTGGCGCCCTCGCTGGTCCCGCTATCGCTCCAAGGTACATAGGACCTTTCTGCCTACCGACTTGCACAATGTGTATGCTCATGCGCGGTGACAGGACATGCGGAACCACCATTTCAGAGGAGAAGCTGTTGGCACATGAAGCACACTTTCAAGCTAACAAGATTGCCAAGACTGAAGCGGCAGCCGCGACTGCCACCGTGAACGTATTCTGGCACGTCGTTATGCAGGTATGCTCGAACGCTCCTCAGCGCAGGTGTTACTGCTCACATAGCTGGTCGCGCAGGACTCAACCCTTGATGGTGGCAATATCCCGTATGCATCTTGTTTTCTTGCTATGTTCGAAGACCTACCTGCGTAAGCAGCGACTCCATGATTGCGGACCAAATCACAGTGCTCAACGAAGGCTATGCGCCATCTGGCTTGCAATTCGTTCTAAAAAATACCACTCGCACTGTCAACTGGAACTACTTCAACCAGGCGGGCCTGGGGACCTCCGTCCAGACTCAGATGAAGCAGGAGGTCCGTGCACTGTGGACTTGGTCAGCCTGTTATACTAACAATATATGTCTAGCTTCGGCAAGGCGGCGTTGCTGACTTCAACGTGTACACCGTTGGGTAAGTCGCTATATCTTCAGTATGGACCTGCCCTTACAACCTATCGTGACGTAGGTTCAAAGCGCCTGCGGACGCTGGGCTTTTGGGCTACTCAACATTCCCGGCCGATTACGCGGGCAATCCGAAGGACGACGGGTCCGTCATCCTCTTCTCGTCACTTCCCGGCGGGTCTACCGACCGCTTTAACGAGGGCAAGGTACGTGACAGCCTCGACGGCACCCGCAAGACTGCTCACATGGATCATCCAGACGTTGACACACGAAGCCGGCCACTGGGTGGGCCTCTATCATACATTCATGGGTGGCTGCAGCGGTGTGGGAGACATGGTAGATGACACGCCTGCTGAGTCGACGCCTGCTAGCGGATGTCCGACCGGCCGCGACACATGTACAAGTGCCGGACTTGACCCCATCAACAACTTTATGGACTACTCGGACGACAGGTGGGTTGAATGTTTACTGCTTGCCCCGTCGGAAGCTGATACCGTATACACACCATAATAGTTGCATGACCCAGTTCACTCCAGGTCAGAGCGCCCGCATGGCGGACCAGCTGCGCACTTACCGGGGCATCAACATTTGAGGGTACGCTACCCAAGAGCATGACGTACGAACTTTCGTGAAGGCGCATCGTGTCGGGATGTGTAGATCGTCGCTTGTAATGACGCAGCGAACCAGCGATAAGGCTGCTAGGATTGTGCAAACATCACTCGTTTCTCGCCGTACACGTGCCGACCAGAGATCGCAGGGTTGTCGTGGCACCATACAGTACTGATGAGTACAACACGTTTCCCGTCGTTGAATGCTGAACTTTCTGATAGATCGTGGTCATTCTCAACGGGGCTCTAGAGTCTACTGATGACCCGAACGAGATTGGTATAGGCATGTATGGGCATACGGGGCGATGGCTTGGCACTTCTTCCATATGTGCCCGTCGCGCCCAGAACCAGATAACCAAACGTTGTCGGTGATGAAGAAGCTTCACAACGCTCACCTCGGCGATTCTGACAGCGTCTACGCCGGGGCACATGGTGAGCGCACTTCGACCACGCAATCCGCGTCCGAGCGGTTGTCAGGTGCTTTGCCTTACGCGGGCGTATGTTGGACCATCGCCTTCCTAATTGCTTTCGACAGTCATCGAGACCATCTGCTCGGGGTTGCTGGGTTCATGTGGGACATGCCGGAGCATCTCATCTTGCCGTGATAACCTCTGAACGCACCTTCGAAAGCGGTGCGTTGCGGGGGACAGTGCGCGCGGGCATATCTGGCGACGAGGTATAAAGGATAGCGGGTTGTGGAGGATCCTCCAACGACGCCGTTGTCAACAGCGGTCGCTCCAGCCTTCAGAGCCTCGCCCTCGCCCTCGTCGACATGTTCCGGTCTGCTGCTCTCGCTCTGCTTATTTCCGCGTCCGCCGTCATCGGCACGCCTGCGTTCACCAACCAGACGGCCAAGTACACCACCAGGTCAGCGTTCTTGTCGTCCTGAAGCTGTTGTAGTCGTTGTTGATAATGCGGGCCACAATGACAGGTCGTGTGGCACCACCATCTCTGACGAGAAGCTCGCAGTCAATGAGGCGCACTTTCTTGCGAACTATGTTCCTAGGCCCGCATCGCTGACTAACGCGGCGGCTGCGGCGACGGTGTCCGTCTACTTCCATGTCATCAGCAAGGACTCTACTGCTGCGGGAGGTAACATCCCGTTAGTTACTGAAGCACATCACCAGGATGAATATCGTGACTAATATCTTTGGCATTAGCGACTCCCAGATCGCGGACCAGATCAGTGTGCTCAAAGACGACTACGCGTCTGCGGGCCTCTCTTTCGTCCTGGCGGGGACGGACAGGACTGTCAACTCGCAGTGGTTCAACCAAGTCGGCCCCGATTCGTCCCTCCAGACCACCATGAAGCGCCAGCTGCGCAAGGGCGGCAAGGCCGACCTCAATGTCTACACCGTCGGCTTCACCAGCGGCTCTGGCGAAGGTCTCCTCGGCTACTCCACCTTCCCTTCGGACTACAGCGGCAACCCGACTGATGACGGCTGCGTTATTCTCTTCTCGTCCCTCCCCGGTGGCAGCACGGAGGGCTTCAACGAGGGCAAGGTATGCCTTCCATCGTTACTTAGCGCCAACTGTGTACTGACTGCTAATTGACAGACTCTGACCCACGAAGCCGGCCACTGGGTCGGTCTCTACCACACCTTCCAGGGTGGCTGCAGCGGCTCCGGCGACAGTGTCTCTGACACGCCCGCTGAGGCCTCCCCTGCCAGCGGCTGCCCGACGGGTCGTGACACCTGCTCCAGCTCTGGTGTTGACCCGATCCACAACTACATGGACTATTCCGAAGACAGGTGCGTGTCACCCCTACCGAAGGCTGGCCGGTGTCGAAAACTGATCAACTTATGCACACAGCTGCATGACTGAGTTCACTCCCGGCCAGGCTACTCGATTGGCAGGCCAGCTCCGCACGTACCGCGGCATTTCCATCTGAAACTAGCGGGGTCCTATGGGAAAATGCGAGTAGATAGGTCGCCTGAAGGCCCGCATGGTCTTCCGATCATTACCAGTAGTCTTACTACACAAACTCTGTTGACCATTAACACAGCAATTGTGGTTTGGGGCCTTGGGCTACTTATTACTATCACTGAGCTTCGCGTGACATCGCCTACCTTAAATACCTCCACCGGTCGCGCCAGCGGGAATGTACGGGGAGAGATTGGACGCGATCGAGTTGTCAACCGGTCAATATCAAAGGTACACATGATGAGGTAGAACGGAGCTCCGTATACGAAGGAATCATGAGAGCACATGAGAGCAGATAGAGCAATCAACTAGACGTGGACTCTCTGTCGACTCCATCGCTGAGGCTCCGGGTTCCCATCCCAGTACACGTCGGGCACGGCCTCCAGCAACGGGACAAGCTGGGCCATGTCCGCACAGCAAGATCTGTGAAACTGTACAGAGGCGATGTCTGCGGCACCTTGTGCGCGCCGCATGCACAGACACTTGAGGATTGCCTCAATGCTAAGACCATATTTTGCCTTGTTCGCTTGGAAGCGCATGATGGTGAACACGTCCGCATGGAAGCCGTGAGGAGGATACGTCCCTGCTGGGACTTCGAGGTCAACATCGACAAAGTCCAGAACGGTCAGATTCGGGAAGAGGAGCGTAGATTTGGCGTTCGTTCCGTCTAGCGCCGGCTCCGTCATGTCCGTGTCTTCGTCCTTCCGGCCACCAGGCTTATCCAACCCATGATCCGCCAGAAACCCCGCCCAGAGGAACTCATCCGCAGGGTCGACCTCGATGTTGCTCGGGATGGCTTTTGCTAGGATCGCAGGAACACCAAACGCGGTGATGCCATGCGCGCGCAACAGCTGCAGGTTGCGTGCACCTCGCAAGATCTGCGCCCACCGGTTCCCCATCGAGAAGTCTCCGATCTCCACCGTATGCACCGACGACATGTCAAGGGCAGACAACGCGGAGCTCGCAAGTGCTTCTATCACGAGCTTGGACTCGCTTTCGATGGTGAGTCGGGGAGGTCTCTCGAGGACGGCAAGGGAGTCTGTGACAAGTGTCCCGATGGCGGATCTTGCATCTCGCTGGGACGTCGGGATGGCCCAGATCTGGCATGACGCGAGATACTGCTCAAGGGGCGGGTGTTCGTGGTCGCGATACGCGATGTGTTGTGTAGATAGGTCTATGAAGAGCGAGGCGATTGCGGTATTAAGCTGGGCTAGGGACACTTCTGACGGAAGTGCGGATGGAAGTGAGTTGAAGTGATGATGTATGGCGGCGGTCGAGGGGAATGTGAGGTGTGTGAGGTGGGAAACGAAAGTGTCGACATTCGCCCGTATGCGCAGCTCTTTCAAGTTGGGGAGTGAAACGGTGCCGTAGGGTTCCCCGTCGCTTCCCGAAGGAACCGACCAGTCGACGTCAAGCTCCTCAAGCTCCGGCATCCTACGCAGCATACTCTGCCACTGTGCGAAGTCGGGCGTCACGTGGAGTGGAGAGCACTGACAAGAGACGATGGTGAGTTTGCGCAGAGATGCGCCGAATAGCGGGCTGAAGAGGTGAATGCGAATCCCTTCCACGGAGATAGACCGTAACTTCGGAGCCTGGAGCCCAAAAAGCGTCTTCGGAAGCTTAACAGTCGCATGCTCCCTATCGCCCTGATCGAAACGGGTGCCCGACATGGCTTCGACGTGTAGCGCCTCAAGAAGAGGAGCGGGCTCCTCGAACGATTCCCATATTTCGTCCGTGTCGAAGTCTTTTTCGATGAATATCGAGAGTTCGCGAATACGGGGCAGTAGCTCCTTGACGAAATCCAGCGCGCACGACCCATTGTGGTAGAATGTGTCTGGGTTAAGGCACGAGTCGCAATGGAGGCCGGGGTTGTTGATGGTGAGGACAACAGTGAGGGGAAGGCCACGGGCTCGCTTCACAAGGTCTCGAATGTGCCAGGTCTTGATGCGCTCCTCGAAGGCGATCCACGTCCACAAGTTGACGCAGTTGAGTGCGACGTCGCGCCAGTGATGACAGACCTGCGAGACATTGAGCCACTTGTAGAATGACTGGTGAATGTTGCCGTCGTCCTTAGCCTTATGCAACGCTACCCGCTCCTTGCGTAAAATTGCAGCCTGCCACAAGAAGACCTCAGCAAGTATCTCCGGAGGGAGTGTTGTGACAGCCGGATTCCGAGAGTTTAGCTCGCGTTTCAGCTTCGTTGCCTGAGCGACATGAAAGGCTATCTGCTCTCGCAACTTCCGCTGCTCGCTGGCAATATGTGATCAGAAGACAAGCTATGCAATACAGAGGTGCTTCGGAACATACAGTGTGTCTAATATGAGGTTGCCTTCCTCAACTGGCGGTTCGGCAAGGAGGCCAAATACCGAATCGAACTCGTCCACAATGGCGTCGATTTCGGAAGCCATGTCGCACCTCGTCGATGAGTCGTCGTCAAAGCAAGCCCGCGAGCTACCTAGACGCCAGAGTAGTGGAGGGCGCCTGTGCGGCCACGTTAACGTTATCTAATTACGGCCTTCTCCGAGTCTGCGCGATTCCCATAACAGAAGTATGTACCTCCTCCTACCCACTGCGATATTATGGACGCGTTCTTCGACCCTGCGGCAGATGCTACGGGCATGTCTAGGCCTTAGGTTTAACAGGCTTCCAATTCTATGACCAACGCGTAGCGAACTTCTTTGCCTTGCGCTTTTATGACTCCATCAAAGGCTCGCATTGGCACATTGGCCTTCTTAATCAGGCCTCAGGGTCCTTCGCCTGCAGCACGCGCTGCGGCGACCTGCACATATATAATCCCGAACGTTACTAGAGCATGGCAAGCTTTCGCGTCGCCTCTGTTACCACAAACACCAAAGCCCATGGAGCGACCTCATTCACCCGCGCGAGATCTCCAGGTGCGCTTCCTATTCCTCCTCAACGCCTTCGATAACTCAGGATGCACCCTAGGCTACTGAAGATGATGCACAGAGCTCGTCTCCATTGTCTCCATCGACCTCTGTAACGGTGCCGGTGAGCGATCACTCGATGCTCTCCAGCTCTTTCCATGACTAATATCATTCCGTGAGCTTGTCGATGAGTGCACAGCGGTGGGTCCAATCCATTTCCGCCCGCAGCGTTCGCGATGAGACTCACTACGATGTGCGCAGGAACTGAGTCTGCTGAGCTCCGATGGGCCGTTGGAAGAGGCGACGAAGGACCACGAAGTGATCACGGCACCTCTTTTCACTCGAGGCGCATACCTTGCTGCGGACATGGCGGACAAAGGTCACCAATACGGTGTGCTTGGTAGCGTCGTAGCCATCAAGTGAGTTGTCGCAGATGGGTTGTCCAGTGTCTGATTTGACGCGTGTCTTCCTCGGGGCTCAGAGACAAGGGTGGTAGTTATGCGCCTGAAGATCCCCGACTGTACGCTAACACGGTGATTGCACTCGTTGCCTGTATCATATGTTTGAACGTGTTCATGTTTTTCATGACAGAATGCCCCGTTCTCGACGATCGTATGTGGTGTTCAAGGTTCCGGCAAATCTCATACGGTCTCCGTCCTTCTGGAGAATATGCTTATCTCCGGCTGCGAAGCTATTGGAATCTCGGAGAAAGCCCTCAGCGGGCTGGTCCTCCATTTCGGGGAAGGAGGATCCGGCACTCGCCCATGCGAGGCAGGATGGCTGGGCTGTAGCGAGGTCGCAGGTGTGTGCCCACCACACGTCATGGTATACGTCTCTTCTTCTTCCCTGTCCACGATGCGGAGGGTGTATGCACCGCTGGGACACTCCGTGACAGTTGAGCCGCTTCTCTTCTCGGAGAAGGAGCTCGACGTCGAGGCTATTCTGTCCATGATGGCTGTTGGAGGGTCCGACTCGGCACCGTTGTACATGCATCGCGTCATGGTGCGTCTGCTACACGTCTCAAATTCACTTCATGAAATGACGTGTGTTCCGTGATCTAGACCATTCTTCGAGACCTCGGAGAACGCTTCACGTACGCCCGCTTTCTGCAGAAGGTCGAGGGAGCGATGGCGGAGTTCAATCCTAGCCAGAAGATTGCGCTTGAGCAACGCCTGGTACTCCTCAAGACGTTTGTCGAGACCTCTGCAGCCCGAGCAAAGCCTAGATTTAAGGAGGGGCAGCTCACGATCGTCGACCTGTCGGACCCTTTTGTGGATCCCGGGAGCGCGTGCTCCCTTTTTGAGATCGTTACGCGCATGTTCGTTCGAGCTGAAGTCGACACAGGGAAAGTTCTCGTGGTGGATGAGGCACACAAAGTACGGCACCACGTTCCTCCAACATGTGGACTCACCTTTCTGACGTACCTGAGTAGTACCTGTCTGTACATAGGGGCATAACCGGACTGACGAAAGCTCTCACGTCACTCATTTGACAGCAGCGGCATTTAGCCATGCGTGTGATCATCAGCACGCAAGGTACGTGGTTCACAGTGAGTCCACTGCGCGAACGAAGCTTACCCATATGTTCCAGAACCCACCGCCCTTCCACCCGTGCTGATAGATTTGTGCAGTGTTGCGATCTTGCACCGGTTTTCCTCTCCGGCCTGGTGGGAGGCCATCGTCAAACATGTCTCGGCGGACTTCTCGTCCGACGATGACGCCTTCGACCACGTTGTCAAGCTCAAGGTGAGCGAGCGCGGCCATATCGGAGTGACAACGCACTGACACGAGTAAAACATACCTAGACGGGTGAAGCTGTGGTACTGGCACCATCTGGTCTTGGAAAGTTTCCATCAGCAGGGAAGATGTTCTCTGGGGACCCCGAGTTGACGCAGTTTGGCCGGCGGTACCTGCTGGCGCGCACAAGGCGCCGCGTTACCGCTGACGGCGGTGCGTCTCGCATGGTGGTTTGAAAAGGTCGTGCATCACGATATCTTGTGTCTCTGTCTGTAGCATAAGTACTCATTCTTGCGTTGTGACTTCCGGAACTGTTGGGGACTGATGACCAGGACCGTGGATTGAACGCGTCAAGTAACTGTTATGATGATCAATTGACCGTCAAGCCAGCAAGGTCAACACGCACGGTGGTTTTTCAGAGCATGTCCAATAGGGCCGTGACCATCCTTGGATTACTTTCGAACTCAGCGGTGGTTCTCGGCCAATGGCAAGCGCGCGCTATGATGTACGCGCTTCTTCCTTCAACCCCGAGACCGGGAGTCTCTTAGGTCTCAAGATCTCAAGCGGCAACAAGGATTCTATGAGTCAGATCACTGGTTACGTTGCTTGTTTCTGCAGATGCCATTTCCATGGTCCTGTCTGGCACTGTAGGCCAGTGGCTGCCAGCTGACTACGGTACGTCTGAGGCAACATTAACATACTCACCGCGCACGCAATCACTACTGACTACGATGACTACCAAGATGACGCTTGTATAGTTTCCGCCCTTGTGATCAGGGGATATGTACATGCACGGCTTGTGGAATGGGCGCGGCTTCTCGTCATGATAGGCCGCCCCGGTTGCTCAGCAGCGCTCAGCTGCAGGTCAAGGCCCTCCTATGTCCTATCACCGGGAGAAGGCATGTGCTGTACGTTTGAAGCGTAAGGACTATCGCGAGATTCTAACGATGTCATTCACAGACACTGGCAGCTCACAGCGTCTCCGGCCTCCGCTATGGTGCGCGATCATTGCTCGGCGCAGCGCCCTGACTATACTTCGTTTCTCGTTCCGACATCGGCAGCGGCGTCTACTGTTGAACAACAGTCTCAAGCTCAGCACGCCGGTGACGTTCCGAGTATTCGGTGCAGCGGCGACCATACCAGCTATGTGTGTCAAATGTATGTGCTCTCGACCGCGCTATGTACTCATGGCGTTAATCACTGGCATCGCGCTATTGCTTAGACTCGGTCAACGTCGCGGACCCTGTATCATGTATACAATTCCATTCCGCGGCCACTGAAATGCATGACACGCTGATACGTACGTCAAGGACAGTCTCATCCATACTATGTCCTTACTCTTATCTCAGTCAATTCGACAGAGCACACACTCAGACTGCTCTCGCGCAGCTCTTCTGGTGATCTAGGGTCCCGGGCCAGGGGTTGGGTCACTTGGCTTGTCCACCTCATCTCCATCGATATTTAGCCGTCGCTCGTGTGCTTCGGGGCTCCTGACAGGGCTGATCTCCCACTTTTCGCTGACAGAATTTAGGTGACACATGGGAACGACGGCAATGTGAATTGAAGACCGCGCCAATCTGCGAGTACGCGCCGGACGAGAAGCCCTCTTGCAACCTCTTGCTTGCCTAATATCCCGATCCACGACCGCACTCTCTACGTCCTCCCAGGCAAGGTGAGCGCAGCGAAGATAACATACGAAATGAACAGCCGTCTTGCCTGCCCTGCCAGAGCCTGGAGAATGATCGCATGTCGAGGTATGCCTCGGCTATGTGACACGCCGGCCCTGTGCATAGTGCTAACCTCCCCCACTGCCCCTCTCTCATCAGGCCCATTCACCCACGCCGCGTCACCCACGATGAACTTCTGCGGCGACACGCCGCGCTGGGCGTGTGGGATCGAACCTTGGCAGAGTTCCAGAAGAGGCGTCTCGACCCTGCACGAGCCTGAGCTATCGCGGGACGCAATCCGCGCCCTCCACATGACGGGTAATCTGCCCATTCCCAGACGCGAGGAAGGCCCCCCACCCCTCTGGACTCAGCAGAAGGAAGAGAAGACCGCTCCCGGGCCAATGGACTTCCAGCGCAGTTAATGTGGGCGAGGTGCCAGTGCGCGGCTCATGAACCTTCGACACTTCTAAACGCAATTACACGAGTCCGACCCGCAGCCCCTCTTCCATGCCTGGCGATTCTAGCCTGCCGCAGGAGCCCTGATCGTTCACTCAATGTCAAGCAGGTGTCACCGCTGGGTTGCGTGCTGCACCCAGCTCCAGCACGACGCCCCCACAGCACGGCGCACGCCCAATCAGTCTCCAATCCACCGGCGCTGGGGTCCAAAGCAAAGCTCCAACGTGATACGCAGCCCCCTCGAGGCAAGCCTTCTGCTGCGCTATTCTTCCCGCATGCTCACCGAATCTCAGATCGTGACGCTCTCCCTGCCCTCGCTGCCGTGGTGTGGTGGCACCCGCCGTCATTCTCCCGGGCTGGCCGCCGTCGAGTACCTTATCCCGTCAAGCAGCGACCACTTGGCGGACAGGAGTTACGTGTTATCGTTCCATCGGATGCATATTTTGCTCGCCGGGTGCGATACTGTCATCCTGCATGGTTCGGACTTGATCGTCGGGCTCGGAGGTGCGCTGGTCGAGGGTGGTCTGAGTACAACGCCGGATCCGATTGATCTGATAACTTATGCCCAACGCGTTTGCTCCTTTGTATGTACCGGCTGAGTTCCCACCACCCGCGCGCTGCCCGCGATGTCGGTCGGAAGAGATGGTGTTGTGTGTGCCCACAGGAAGACAATGCATGCCCCCCCTCCTCCATACTTTGTACTATTACGCCACAACGACTTCCTCAATAAGATGGATGGATATCTCACAAGTAACGTAGACACAAGACACAACATATACATAGTCCCAACACATGTGATTTACAGACGATGGACCAGACGCGGGGTACTACGAGTTACAGGAAAAGGAGTGTATTATCATAACGGTGGACGTGCATCAGACAGAGACCAGTCAGTGGCAGAGAGACGCGATGGCGCAGCACATCAATGGGACAGTACAAAGCAAAGCGGGAGGACGGCAGCAAGGAGACTCGACTCGCGGAACCGATAGTACGTGCGTGATAGACGATGTGGAAGTGAGAAGCAGGACGCGACAAAGTTCCGGCGACGACGAAAAGAAACATACCCAACCCAAGAACAGAAGGCGGGCAGGCCCTTACCCTTCCAAGATCTCCTTCTCCTGGCGCACGCACGAGAGCCAGGCGAACCACATCATCGTGCGCAACTGGAGGACGTCCTCCTTCCACGCCATCGACTGGTTCTGCTCGCGGAACTCCCGCGTCAGGTTCTCGCACCGCCCGATATTCTCCGGGCTAACAAAGTCGCACGCAACCTTGATGCAGTCCGCGAGGTTGCAAACCTGTGGCGTAGCGCAAACAAGCGACGTCAGCGCCGAAACGACAAGCTTCTCTCTCTCACCCAGCGGCCAGCCCCAGAGAGCCGACGCGAGAAAACGGATAACACACCTGATGCGCGCAGCCAGCGGGTATGAAGACGGCCTCGCCGGGCTTCTGGTAGATGCGGTGGCTGATGACGCCGTGATCTTTGTACAGCTCCTGCCTGAGCGTCGAGTCGAGGTAGAACTGCTGGGAGTGGATTGGGTCGTGCTGGTACTGGCCCTTGAACTTTTTGCGCAGGAACTTGCGCAGTTTGGACGTGTCTTCTGCCCTAAAGATATCCCAAGCAGCACAACCGGGACGACCATCCGGGGTAGGTGAAGCGTAGGTCATGATGTTGATAGCGTCAGCCATGTCCATATGCAGCCTAGTCGATCCCTTGCTGCCCTGGCTCTCGAACGACGCCATGGCGTTGTACATCTTCGGGCCTGGATGGAAGCCGAGAGCGTGTCAGCAGCAATGAATGGTGTCTTGACACCTCGCCGGTTAGGCGGCTCACCAAGGTCGGGAGCGATCGCATTGCTGGGGAAGTGCGAGGCGATGTTGAGCACGCCATCGCGACGCACATAATTGGGAACGGGAGTGGCACGGCTGAAATCGTCAAAGAGCTCAGGGAACGCAGTCTTGAAGTCGGTGGAGGGGGGCCAGTCCTGCATGAAGTTATTCGGAGAATTAGCGGTGGGTTCACGGTGCGACGAGGGTGAATCTAACCTTCAACTTCCAGCAATCGCGCCTGCCCTCATACTTGCCGAACAAGGCAAAGAACTCGGAGACAGTGACGCGTTTGTTCTGCTCTGTCTGGCACTCGAGAATCAAGCAGCTCTGCGAGCCATACTTCGAACTGAAGTACTCAGGAGTCCACTGGGTGTGGAACTTGGACTGAATCCCGTTCACCACGAGCGGCATCCCCTTCTCCCAAACACGCCGGAACTTCTCGTCAGTGAGGTCGGCGTCCGCGAACGCAATGGTTTCGTGGGAGGGAACCTGAGCGCCGCCTGATGCGGGGCCAGGAGCGGCCGACGATGCCGAGGCGCTGGCGAAAGACGATGGATCGGGGAGCCCGGCGGTTTTGATACCTTCGGCTCCCGAGGCGGATGACGACGAGCCTGGGCTGGTACTGCCCCACAGGTCCTTGGACATTTTCGGCGAGGACTTGATTGTTGGAGTTTCAACCACCTCCTCGGCCGATGCGGGACCTCGTTTGACCAGTCCCTCCATTTCGCTGATCGCCTGGGTGAGCTCGGCTTTGCAGAACCGGGACATCGGCGAGAAATCCTTCGCTTGATGCTCATTCCGCCGAGTGCACGAGAGGAAGAACGGGTTGATGTGAGCATGCTTCTCTCGCCGTGCTTGGAGAGCCGCGATCTCCGCCTCCGGTGCGCCAACCCTGTCGGTGGTTAACTCCCTGACCTGTTCGAAACACTCCGCACAAGCCTCACGACCGCAGAGACGACACATCCAACTGCTAGAGAAGATGGAAGTCATGCACGTGTCTGACCGGCGTATGAGACTCGCATCCACGGAAGCATTTCGTGAGACTCACCGCAAGTGGCACGCACTTCGCTCTCGCGCGGGCGACGAATTATTTCGGGCAGGTTCAGGTGTTGCATCTCTTCCCTGAGGACAGGCAGGAGCGCCTCGGCCACCGTGCGCTGCAATCCCTCGTGAGCGCACGAACGGCCACGAGCATGACGCACAACCAACCTTGACCCGTAGAATATGCTCGAGCTCCAAGTTAATGTTCCACTTGTTCGGGAAGTTCATGGTGGGCGCATCTGGCTTTTGACTTTCCACGAAGCTGATGCCTACGATATCCCTGTTCTGGTTCTTCAAGAAGAAGCGGATGCCCTGGAACCTGCAGGTATCCCCAGCCCAACGACGCGTACATGATACGCAACGAGGGAATTCTTCCGAACGGTAGCGGTTGGACATGCACCGTGCGAATTGAAGCTCCGGCTGCAATGGACCGGCGGTCTCTGGGTTGCTCGCGCTCCCCTCTTCCGTGACTATCCTCATGGCACCGAAGGCTGGACCTGCAGCAGCATGAGCGATGGTCCACGATTACACGTAAGGAGAGCAATTTACCACCCCCTCCAGCGGCCTTGTCTTTGCCTGCACGAACCAACACGTGAGTTACGGTCATCATTTGCGCTAGAAGGAAGAGAAGCGACGGCACTACGCCTCATGGGACCAAGAAGCAACGGCTCACCATTCTGCGCTCCTTGGGCGCCGTCGTTGCGCTTCTTCGTACTCCCTCTCCGGGACGATGCTATCAAGAATGAACATACGAAAGGGGCAAAGAGATATGGTCAAGACAAACCAGAGCTTTCCGGCTTGGGCTTGGTGGCCCGCGCTTTTTTTGCCTTGGGTTCCGACTGCTCCTCTACAGGATCAGGTGCCCTCTTCTGCATCATCGTGGGTGGCGGAGGACCTGCCATGGGTATGGCGGCGAACATCTGGTGCGTATAGTAGCCTGGGGGCGGGGCTTGCCCAGCCCTTTGTGGAGGGACTACCATAGCCTGCGGGTGACCGCGCGCTGGAATACGAAGAGAAGGCGCGATTTAGTGAACTGCTATCGCGCGCGAAATGATAGATGAAACCATTACGTGGTTGGTGCGCGTACGCATATTGGAGATAGGCGGTATTCGGAGCGTACGATTGATGCTGTGGGGAATGCGGGTGCCCTGCCTCGGGCTCGTACTGGGATTGCGGATGTGGCGGTGGAGGTTGTTGGGGAGGCGCGTAGGCTGGAACGAGGAGGAAGGTTTGACCAGGGATACCGACGAAGCCGGGGAAGAACTCACTTCTCGCTATGGGTTCGGCTGATGGCGCTGGAGAAATGTGCGAGAGTTGGACGGGCTGATCCGTGAGGTCGAAGACACGGACACATACCTGACCGCTCATCCGGATACACCTGAGGCATCATCGGCGGAACATAGTTCGCACTGGGTGTTTCGTGAGAAGAGGACCATGATTGGGCCGCATCCATGCTGTAATGAGACGGCGCCTCCTGGGCTGGGCGGGGTTGTCTTGGGTAGTTGTCCGCATAGACGGGGAGCGGGGGCATTTGAGTGTAGCGATAGGAGCCCTTGTCGGACTCTGGTCGCCTGGGATCGAGTTCCTCCTGCTTGTGCTCCCAGCTCGCGGCGCGCAGACTGTACTGTGCACCCGCGTTCATCTGGGACTGGGACTGCTGTGGGTACTGCGGTGGAGGCTGCGCATGGCTGGGATGGGGATACTGGAGGGCTGCGGCAAGACTGGGGAGCTGCTGCTGGTTATACTGCTGGTGCTGGAGGGAGGAGGAGCTGGTCGCGCCGACGGGGTTGAGGAGCTCGTTGATGGAGGTGCGCTTGTTGTGGACGTGTGGGTCGTGGAGGTGGTTCATGGGGGGCGGTGGAGGCCGCGTCGGGGACCGGTGCGGCGGGGCTGGGAGGGAGGAGGCGAGGGAGGGTCGCGGGACGGACGAGAAAGAGAGCAGGAGAGAAGGGATTCAGGACATGGTGTGCTCATCAGCCGGGTCCGACCACGACTCCGCCAGATTGACAGCCACGAATAGCAGGCCCATCACAACACGCGAGCCCCTTTGTCGCCAGATCAGATTAGATCTCCGCTCCCAGTCCCTCTCCGCGAACCTCCCCCGCCGTGTTGCCTCCGCGAACGTTCCCCGCCTGCTGCCCGCCTCGCCGACTCCTCCGCCCAGCAGCGCCCTCCGCTCGACCCGCAGACGCTTCATCCACGTCGCACGGACCCTGCACTCGCGAGCAGCGCCCGTGTCACGCCTCCCACGCCCGACCGACCACCCTCGCAGCCTGTCCATCATCCCGCGAAGGGCGGACCCCCAGCCCCCCACATCCTGCGCGGAGGCTTTGCTAAAGCTCGCGGTTTCTCCCAGCATCCGCCTCTGCTCTTGCGGGCGTGAGCAGGCGTGCGCACGCCAAGCTCATCGGTGCGTGTCATCAGAGCTGACGGCCGCGATAGGAAGGACGATGCATCTTCTCGACCCCGCGCTCGGCCACGATAACCACGCGACGTGCCGGGGTGCCGACGGCAGCCCCACGCTTCGATTCCCGCGAGCATTCTCACTCCTTGCGTAACCCCGTTGACTCAGCATCCGCGCTCGCCCTTGTCCTGGATCTCCGCTTGTCATTCAGCCTGCCATTCCCGCGCACAAAGCACTTCTCTGTGCATTCGTCTTCTTGTTCTCTTCCCTGCCTGGGCCATTTTCACCGCACCCCGCCTCGCAGCCCGCGGACCTCCGCCAGCACAGGTAGTCAACGTATATTTTCGACTCGTCGTCGCCAGCTCCAGCCAGCACCGTCCCCGTGTTTGTACATCAGTAGCTAGAGTAAGTCGGAAGGGATAATGATATATCATCGTGTATGGATATATGTCTCTAAGTAGGCGTGAATAGGCTAGTAAGCGAATCCGTATGATACAGCATATCGGTGACACCGGAAGAGCAAACGGGGGCGGGGGCGGGCACGAGGCCAGGGGAAGGGGTCAAGTATGAGCGGCGGGCGAGTGTGGCGGGGAAGAAGGCGGCGGATCGGAGAGGGGACGTCGTACGCGAAGCGTAGCGAATCCAGGATTGGCTGATATGGAGCGAGGGGTAGGGGAGAGGCATGTGTACGTAGCAAAGTCGTGAATGTTGCCGAATGTACGGACGGAGCATAATGGGATGCGAGGTATACGAGAGAATGCAGACCAGGAGTGATGAGGATGATGCTAGCAGCAGGAGCACAATACGTCGTGAACACAAATGCCCATAACCCAAAACAAGCACCTCGGAGCGACACGTGAAAACCCGATAGAAAGAGGGAAGAAATATCACACCCAACACCCGCACGTCAGTCCTGTCCATCGGGGCACAAGGGGATGAAGGCAACGTTAGAAAAATTTGCGAAGATACCCGGCGACCTTTGGTAGGAAAGGTATCACAAATGGGAGTGCAATCCATGCAAACAACCCAAAGGTCGCCCCGTACCGTCATTGTGGATCAGGCGGCGTGAGCCGACCGTTCGAGTCGTCGAGAGCTGTCGAAGAGTCGTCGTTCTCGCCGGCACGGTCGGCCGTCTCCTTTGGCCGATCATGAGGGACCATTTCGGGAGCTTCATTCCCCTGCACTGGCGTTTCCGACATGTTCCCAGCTGGCGGCGGGTCATCTGGTGTTGCCGGAGGTTTCTCTACCGGGACCACTCCTACGTCAGGCGAAGCTGCAGGTGCGGGGGTCAACATGCAACCGAAACCGTTTTACAAAGCAAAGACCTACGAGTATCTGGCAACATGTCGGTCGACGACACCTCCTGGATCGTGCCAATCGTACGAACGGGAGCTGGAAGACAAGATCGCAGATATGAGATCGTTCTGCCACCGAGTTTGCCTCCGCACACTCACCAGTGTCTACAGGGTCCGGTGCAGCATCGCCGTTCTTTGCAGGCCCCTCCGACGTCGAAGCAGGCGCGGTGTCGGACGACGGAGTGAGTTGAGCAGCCCTGTCGGCCTTTTGGAGCGAAGTCGCAGCCGCCATGGCAGCGTCCAAAGAGACAGCCTTCCGCGTCTGCGACGGTGACCGACTCCGCGGCGCGATTGGAGTCCGACCTTCCGGCACATGCAGCTTGCTGGCGACATCGCGGGCCTGCGCCACCTGTCCGGAGGTGATGCTTCTCACCACCTCTGGTCGGATGTCTGCCCACATCTGGAGCGCCTTGATCGAGCCCCACTCGATGATCTTGTTGTTCAGCCAGTGCAGCGAGACGGGCTTCGTGAGGAAGTCGTTGCACCCAGCAGCCAGCGCGGCCACACGATCGCTCTGCAGCGAGGACGCTGTGAGGGCGACAATGATGACCGAGGACCGATACGAAGGAGTCGATGCGGACCGGGTGTCTGCGGACGCCTCCGAAGGCGTCTGCTGTCCTTCCGACTGGGGCGTAGTCGGAAAGCCTCCTACCCCGTTGCATTTCTCCATTCTCCGTATCTCCTTCGTCGCCTGTATACCATCCATGACAGGCATCTGGATGTCCATCTGCGTTCCATGATTCATCAGAAAGGGGTGAGAGGCCAGGATGATGTGCACTCACCAGGATGAGATGGAACCCGCCCGAACGCCATTTGTGAACCGCTTCCTCGCCGTTCTTCGCCACATCATACTTGATCTTTTTCTTCTTCATGAATGTCGACAAGATCGTTTGGTTGATGGGGTTATCTGGAGATAAAAAGGTTGAGCGACGTAAGGCAGAGAAGGGAGCTAGAAGAGCTTACCGTCCACGATGAGAACGCTGATTGGTGGTACTATCGTACTATCCGTGCTGCGGGTGCCTTTCTTGGGAATTGCAGCAGGAGCCGAAGCTGAACTCTCGGCAGTCGGTCGCCTAGCCGTTGGCCGACGACTCAGACCGCCCGTCTGTCGAGTCTGTGGAGAAAGCGGCGGGCTTGAACGTGGGTCTGAGCTGGTTCTCCTCGCCATTTTCGGAGCGTTGGCTGGAGTGATGGTCTCGGATGCGGTAACCGTGAGTGGTGGTGGCTCATCCGAAAGCGTCTCCGACACAGATGGCTGGCGGGCCTTACCCTTGCCTGACAGTGGCGGGGTACCCCCCTCGTACATCACTGACCCCACGTCCGGTCCTTGCGGTGGACGAGGACTGCGGCGGGGACTGTCGGCGTGCATATAAGAAAAGCCACGCTTCGAGTCGTCGGCATCGGAGGTGCGACGATACGAACTGCCTCGTGGACGACCAACAGGATATTCAGTTCCTGATCCTCGCTCAGCATGCGGGCTGCTCTTCCCTCCTCCCTTCGCTTTAGGGTGGAAGAATATACCTGCTGGCTGCCCGTCAGGACTCTGGATGACAAGGCCCGACGAAGGCGACGTTCCAAGCTTCGAGGCGGCGTCCGAGAAATACTCCATGTTCTCGTTAGTGCCCAAAGGAGACGAGGGGGCTAGGCCAGCGGTCTCAAAGCTCTCTTTGGGTGACCGCGTGGAACGGTCGGATCCCGGGCGTAGGCTGCCCGTGGAACGTCCGCTCGGAGATCGTGGGGCGTTGGTCGTAGTGAAGAGAGGTGACATCGGATGGAAGCTCGGGCTAAGAGGGGAAGTCGCGATGGGTGCGAAGAAAGGGTCGACGATGGGCTTGGTGACGGCGGTGTGCAGAGCGGTGAGGATGCGACGGGGTCCGGCGGGTTTGGGAACGACGATGACCTCGGGTAACCGCAACCAAGGATTCCCAGGACTCATCATGGTCTGGATCACATCCTTCACCAACTTGAAGTTAGCGAGTGACGTATAGTGGACTATCACCGCCTGTCGGGTGACCTGTACGGTTTGAGGGGCGAGGCCCATGACACGGGCTACTTGGGGCGATGAGCGTGGTCTGTGAGCGTTGGCTAGCGAGGGACGCTTGCGAGCATGAAGATTCAGAGGGTACGCCTGCTCTGCACGAAGCTTCTGTAATCTCGCACGCAACTCCGAGACATCATCGTCGATGAGGATGAAAGGGTCCACAGCTGCTTGTGGGTCGGGAACAGGCGGGACGGGGGGTACAGCGTCAGGACTGGGCGTAGATGGGACACCTTCACGAGACGATGAAGACTCCCCCCCGGTGCTCATCGCGCTAGACTCAGCACCCTCGGCATCAGGCTCCGTGGAGACGTGGCTGACATCGAGACCCCAGGCAGTAAGATAACTCGTCAAGTGTTGAGCGAACGATCCCTTGGAGTGAGCAACGAGAGTGACCTTGCGGCCCTTGAGCGACTCCGCGAATTGAGTCAGCTGCTCGAGGGTTGGCTCATGAGCTATACGCATGTCAGCCGGATAACCAAGGTACGCGGCGTCTTCCGCCGAAAGATTCACCGTAGGGTCGACTACAGAGGGCGCACCACGGTCCAGCGTGGTCGAGAGGAAGCAGCAACGCCCAACAATTGTGCTCCTCGGTCGGACGTCTGTTTCCAGGTGAGCACCAATGTGCTGGAGGAGCCGGCGGAGGATCAAACTCTGGAAAGAGGGTTGGTTGCGGGCAGATGAGTCCGACTGGGAAGGGGGAGATGGGGATGGGTCGAGTTCTGCGCTTGGGTCTTCGGATTCGGCCGCCGCGCTAGAAGGTTCTTGCATGCCGAATCTGTGCGCGATGTGGAACGTGCAACGGAGCGGAGCGTCTGGGTCGAGACTGAGATTCGGAGAATCAGACCTGAAAGGAGAACCCCGGGACGCGCTGCGAGGAGGTGTGGTCGCGCTCTCAATCAAGAGGCCGATCTCAATGCTGTCTCCTTGGTGCGCAACCGATACAATTTGGCGGAGGATCTAAGCCTAAATCAGCGTGCCGTCGCGTACGCATCGACCTTGCAGGAACTCACATGGGACAAGGTATATGACAGCCCACTCTCGTCACCCTTCACCGCAACGTGTCGCATGCCGAGGTCGTCGTGGAACAGAACGAGATCCACGCCTGCCTGGGCCGCTATCCCGCTGAGAGCATCGCCGACGCTCTGCAGCATCTCGCCCACGTCGAAGTCCACGTACGCGCTCGCCCCTGGCTCGGCCCTAGACCGCCCAGGAACGGTCGAAGAAGCGGAGGAGGCAGGCGCGTCCACGCTGAACGTGGTCATATTGGCGGACATGTAATTGAGGTTTTTCATGGACGTGAACATGGCGGAGATGGAGGGCGTGGGGATGGACAGGGAGCACGCCGAGAACTGCTCCTTGGCGGGGTCGAGGACCTGAGGCGGCGACAGCTGCAGGAGCGTCTGGATCACCATCTGGACAGAGTCTGCGAGCTCGAGCGAGAGGTCCTGCAGGTGGACGGGCTCCTCAGAAGGTCCTGCCGGGGGAGACGCGTCCGAGGAGAGCACCCTGCGGGGGTTCTGGAATGGGCCGAGTTGGGAGGCGAGCGGCATGGAGAACGCCCTGGAGATGCGGGGTGCTGTGGGGGGTGGACTGGCGTGGTCCAGAGGGTTCCTGTCCGCGTGCATGTAGTTTGTCGGGGTGACGAACTCGGAATCCTCGCACTCGTCCGCACGAGAGCGCGGCCTAGTGTGCGCACTCTCCTCCTCCGATATGTCCGTCTCGCCCTCGGACGAGCTGAGAGACGCGCCGGCTGGTCGCTCTGCGGGCGCAGACATGGGTGGTGAAGGCTCTGCAGGCCAGGCGATGCCGAAACGGCTGGCGGGGAGCAGCTCGACAACGACGACGTCCGAGCCGTCCTCGTCGCCTGCTAGTGCCGGAAGGCGGACGGAGGGCAACCTCGCTCCAGACATGGCTTGTGCGCCGTCCAGCACGGTCCCGAGGCGAAGAAGAGACAGCCGTGAAGCAGCAGAGCCCAGCGAGGAGGACGAGGGAGACGGCGACGAGGACGAGGACGAGGACGATGGCGACGAGCTGAGGAAGAGTTCTGGACTGCAAACACGGCACAACAATGTCCCGACTGCGCCAGGCAGGATTCGAATTCGCGCTCTCACCTCGAGCATGCAGGTACTCGTACATGCAGCTGTGCGCAATTCAAGGCTTTTCAAGCAATGTTCGGGCCTGTCCACGCGCAGAAGCACGGAAATTGCATCGGGTGCAGAAGGTACATGTGCCCAACGCCGCACGAGAATTCGCGGACGGACGTGAACGCCCTGAGAGGGACGAGGGACTACAGGCTGGCAAGCGAGCCTAGGCCTGATTTGCGCCGAGACCATTGCAGGAACGTGAGCTCAGCCAGCTTCGATGTGCATACAGCACGTCCAAGCCCACGGTAACGGATATATCTGCCAAACACTCATGAGACGAGTACATCTACCTGTCGTAGATCCATGCCAGGTACAGCGATCACACTAATGAAGATGGACAAAAACGGTGAATTCGGGGAGCATGTCCGATAAGGTAATGGGGGAGACCTGATCTTAAGACCTAGAGCTAGCGAACGCGTACATACAACCACCTGCTACAAGGATCCGGAGCTAATAAGACAACTCCACATCACCCTCTGCCACACGGTCGACATCAACATAGCTGACCCGCTTGCCGGCCTGCGCTCTGGGATCCTCCTTGGCGTCGGGAGGTGGTGGAGGCGACGGACCCCCAGGGACGCCACGTCCACGCCGCGGCACTGGGCCGGAATCAAGAGCGACTGCGGGCTTCGCAGGCAACCCAGCAGATGCGGGGACAGGAGGCACGTCCAATGGTAGATCAAGGCCGGGAGCGATACCGCCGATTCGGTCGCTGAGTCGACGAGCGACAGGGCCGTCTTCTCGACGTGCAGCGGCAGGAGGGTATGCGCCGCCGTATGAATACGCGTAAGGATCCCAGTAGCCGGGGTGTGGTGGATAGCCACCGCCGTAGGCATGGTAGGGAGGAGGACGGGCATGTTCCGCAGCATAAGCAGACGCCTGTAGCCCATAGGCCTGTGGAGGCGGTGGTTGACTGGAGCCGATGGATTGAGGAGGATGCGTGAATGGCTGTATCCGGTGAGGATCCAAAGCGAAGTTGTTGAAGTAGGGAATCTATAAGATTTGCGTCAGTGGGATGTAGACACGCGAAGAAGAGGCGATCCTACCTCGTCGAGATGCTTCACGAGATCAGGATGCTTGTTCGCAATGTGCTTCTCTACGAATGACGTCGCCTTGAAGAGCTTCTGGCAATTCTTGCAGCGGAACTTTCCCTCGTCCTCTTGCTTTATATGCTGTTCGCAAGCTCGCGAGAGTTCCCTGCTCCAAGTTAACATACTGTGACAGACAAAGATGCTCGCTGAACGTACTCCTCATAGCTCTTGCCGCCGTAGTCTCGAGGATCGACGCCATTGCGGTCAATCAGTAACGCGACCTTCGAGTCGAGCCATTCCAACCATCGCTCGTCTACATAAAGACTTAGTGCTCAAGTCAACGACATTTCACCCGACACATACCGTTGCGCTTCCAGTCGCGGTTCTCCTTGTCCTTTGCACTCGAGTCTTTCTCCTTCGGGGCTGGCTCCGAATTGTCCTCGACCTTCACGTCATTGTCAACCTTCTGCGCTTCGGCAGCCTGAACCTCTTGGAGCAACATCTTCGACATAGGCTTTCGTATGTGCTTTATACACTTCCGCTGCAATTCCTCTAGATGGTCTGTTACAACAGCGCAGTAGTAGCACGTGTTGAAAGCGCCACGAAGGTAGGCCAGGTACAGATCCAAAGCAATTACCGTCTGCAAAGAAAACCGAAGGTAAGCGAAGACGAAGGGAGCACAGGAGGCATTCACGTTACCCTCTTCGCTTCCAAAGCCTTCTCGTCGCTAGTGTCCACCGCCCCCTGCTCTTGGAGATCAGCCATGACCTTCTCGATACGCCTCTCTACTGCTTCGCTACCCATCTCTCGGGGCTCCGGATCGTCCTCAGCCTCAGCAGTCGCGTCCCGCATGGCGCTGTCTTCGTTCGACGCATCGGCCTGTTCATCCTTTGCGCCAGCGGCCGCATCACCGTTCTGAGGCTTCTCATCGATCTTCGCCTTTCGAAGATTCATGTACTCCTCCTCGAGGATGGCGGCAAGTTTCTTCGCGTTCGCCAGGTCCTTGACGAGTCGGTCAGGCTTACTCGCGACCTCGGGGGTGTGGCGGACGCGTGTGACGAATGGCTTAGTAATGTGTGCGACGTGCAGCTTAAAGCCCTCAATCTGATACATGGGCGAGTCAGTGCGTGCAACACTGCGACGACAGCAAGCTGCGTACCTTCTTCTCAGACAGTTCGGCCATGATGGTCGACATGTCTGCATCATCGCGGAACTTAATCCAACCTGCGCGGTAGTAGTTTCGCTTCTGCAACGGGTCGCCAAGCGCGAGGTAGATGAAGCCGGGGAGCTTGCTAATGGACTACGATATCCGTTAGCTCACGGCAAGATTACGGGCGAAGTTGGCGCTTACTTCCTCGAGCTTCGCACGACCAATGTCAGGAGGGATGGTACGGATCATGACTTGATTGCCTTCGGGTGGCACAGCGAACTCCTCCCCACGGTTTGCGCCGCGTTTGTTCTTATCCGACGCATTGCGGTTCGCCTCGTCGCCACCCGCGTCGTCCTCAGCCTCAACGTTGAACTGCATGTCATCATCGCCGGCGACAGGGGGTTTAGTCTCTTCAGCTGCGGCGTTGGTCTCCCCACCTGCACCATTGGTCGCTGCGGAGTCGCCATTGGCATTCTCCTTCGTAGACTCTGGTACAGGCTCGCTCAAGTCTGGATCGAACTTGCCAGATTCGAGGTCCAAAATGAACGCGTCCATCCTCCCTTTCCAGCCACTCTTCCTCACACGCGTGCGCATAGCCTGGAACTCGGGGGCTGGATCGTACTTCTCGGCGAACCACGGCGACTTGCGGTGATGATCGAACATGCGTTGGAGCTGCAGACAGACGTCAGAGACAGCATATATCGAGATGACCATGCGAGACACACCTGTTGCGCCGCGAAGTCCTTTTTGTACTTCTCCCAGCGACTCCTGATACCGTTGCGAGGCTTGCTGCCGTCACCTGCCTCGATCTCAGCAGCCTTGTCAGCATTGTCCTCCTCCATGGCTTGCTGAGGGTAATAATAGCGGAACCATTCCGCATATTGCTTCAGCGTTGCAGGGTAGTCGAAGGTATGAGGATCAGGAGGTCCCCTGCGCCCGGAATTGTACGGCGGTGGCGGGTACTGTCCACGGTCGTAGCCGTAGCCCCGGGAATGCGCGTCTGCAAGGAGCCATCAGTACAAGACATGACAGGAAAACAAATGCTCTCGAAGTCCGGCTGAGCGACGGGGCACAGGAAGTCTTCGATGCCGATAATACCACTTCCACCGTCCACCGCACTTGGAGACAAGCTACTTAATGAATAAGGACATACCATAGTCGTCGGTGTACCGAGGTCTGGGCTCAAAGCGATCCCGCTCCCAAGGTGATATTGAACGTCGGCGCTTGCGCCCAGCTACAATGCCACGACACCTCAACGGTCAAGGACAACGGCGACGAAAGCTGATACACATACCTTCGTCCGGAGGAGGGCTTCGGCTTCTCCCACGCCGACCGTAGTCGTAGGCAGCCCTCTCCCTCTCATAGTTTGCCCACGCCCTATCCCTGTCGTACGCATCCCAGTCGGCCCGGTATGGATCCTGGGGATAGCCCCCCTCCGGGTACGACGACCGTGGAGGCACGGAGCCGCGGTATGGAGAACGAGAACGCGACCGGCCACGAGGAGGAGGAGGAGCAGGAGCAGGATAAGCAGAGTTCCAAGACGACATGTTCAGCGGAAGACGAAGACGAAAGCTGAAGAAGGAGAGAAAAGAGAAACAGTTGAGCGAAGACTGATCATGTATAGCAGTAAGAGAGAGAGGCGAGCATTGTGGAAGAACAGACCTCTTGAGATCGCGACACAACGACGAGCACCGTGTTCTCGCTGCTCGCTGAGGCGTTGCTCAGTGTGTTCGCGCTGTCTAACGCATGGGCGCTACTTGGTCACGGCTTACGCTCAGCTTTCGGGCTCCGCTTTGAATCTCATTGAGCAGATAAGATAAGATCTGCTGCGGCAACGCCGTACGTCCACGCGAATATGTAGGGAGACGTTATAGGTGTTCCTCAGGCTACTGAACTGCGTAACACAAGGCTAGAATATACTACCCAACACAGAGCTCAACTGCGCCTCCGCATCTGGGTTGGGATCAGACTTGGGCTTCTTCCGCTTTTCCTTCGGTAGTACCTGCGCGCGACCCTCATCCTCAACCTTGCGCTGGACCTTCTGTGGTCTTTGCACCGTATCATTTGCATCCTGCGCCTCGCCATCTCCAACGTTCTTCCGTTTCCGTTCCGCCCGCTTGCCCAAGACACGCGCCAGCTCGACATTCTTGAGGTAATCTCTCTGCTCCTTCCTCGATTGAGAGAGCTCGACGCGAAGCTGCGCTGCGTGCACGGCGGCTTCGTGCGCTGTGTGAAGACCGTGTAAGACGCCGAGCAGGAAGTCGTCAAGAAGAGACTCACCGATTTGCTCTGTCAGCATATTCCATTTGAACTTGGGCAGGTACTTCATGGTCCACACATCGTCTCTCCACCGGGATCCCTTCTTTCCGCCGATGGGTTGTGCATTCAACATCTCAGCCACAGAGCGAGCAACACGTTTGTCCTTGAACTCGACCCATCCTTCCGTGTAGTGCGCTTTCTTCGTCGAGGTGTACTTTCGTCGGAGGTACGCTCGTTTCGCATCTACACAGGTACAGACGATGAGTATGCCTCCGACGCGGAAGAGAGTACAAACATACCTTCTTGTTGCAAATACACCCTCCCCACCTCGCCGTAAGCACTCATGAGATGTCGCACCTTCGTCGGACGCATACCGGGAGGTATTCGTGAGATGTAGACGACCCCAGCCTTCTCTTGTGCCGCCTTGAAAGCGGCGAGGGCTTCCGGAGTCAATGGCTTGACAGTTTTCTCCGACGGACCTGCGTATCCACTAGGATCCATGCCCTTCCCTAGTTCCTCTTCCTCCTCCGAAACGTCTTCGTCGTTTTCATGCTCGTCTCCGGAGCGGCCTTCAGAATCGGAATCGGCCTCTCTGTTCTGACCTTCGTCCGCCACACCTTCATCGTCGTGGCTGTGAGAGCCAGAGGGGCCACCATTGCGCTCATTTCCGTAGTCTGAGTCCGTGAATGCGGCAAAGCGGGGGTCTGTGACAGGCATGTCGAAGGCGGCGGAAGGCAAGGGCACTCTCCCAGTGGCTGTGCAGCCAAAATTCCCTTCGTAAGTATGTGGCGGCGCTCGGTCCCGTACGATCCTCTCACCACGAACCTGGCAAACCCGCCCGAGGAAGCCTGAGGACTATATCACGCTTGTTACATCCGCCACACTTATGATGCTACATCGTAACCAGAGGACGCTTCAAGATACATCGCAAGACCTCCTCTCGTGGCGTTATCACCTACACGCCTCAGGCCTCAACGCCGAGTCAACGCCTGATCAGGAGTCGTAGATGCAAGAGAGCGAGCACGAACGCCTCAGAAGTGACATCTTGTCGTCTCGATCCAATACGAAATCGTTCATGCCCTGCAAATGTGTCACCGAGCTTCTTAGACATGCCTGTATCCTTGTGTCTTGCTCACCTGCAGGTACTCCTCGATCTGGGCGAGTTGTTGGTCGGCCTGTTCAAGCTTCACTTGGCTGCCATGGTTTGCAGGTACACGGTTCTGCATCGAATCAGCGCGGAACGATTGACACTTACCCTTTGAGAACTCACTTGCGAGCTGATCCAGTCTCGGAGCCTCCGCCCTCGAACGTACAGCCAGGAGCGATGCGCCGAGATCGTCAAGAAGTCCACGGTCCTCTGGGTACGTTTCCTCACGTCTTCTAGCTCGAGCTGACTATGCCAGCGCTGCCATTGCTTGAAAGCCCAATCTTCAATACCGGAATCGAAGTAGGCGCGGTGGATCGCCGCCCAGGACTCCCGACTCTGCACGGCAAAAGGTGGACATTGATTGGAGGTTCCGGACTGTCTCCACATACCTTGGAGTACTCTCCTTCTGCGCAATCATCTCCAACCTTTTGCGGTTGGAAGTCGGCCTTGCTTACTTCCAAGGCGTAGTCGAGTCCGAGCCACTCCTCCGAGTTGTTGTCTGACGCGAGGGGCGTGCCGACATTGCTGGCAGGGGTGTTGGACATCGAAGACTGACTGAAACTGCGCCAGTGCGCGTTTGTGAAGCTCTGCAACGCGAGGATCATGGTGAGTATACGAACAACTGACTATATGCGCACCACTGACCAGTATGCGCTGCGGTCTCTTGCCTCTTCGGATCTCCTGCCTCGATAGCTTGTAGCATTGGTCCACTTCATCGTTTGACGAAGGAGGAGTGGGTTCGAAGCCGCCATATAGGGTAGGATATTGCGTCTGGGGAGAGTCCGCCAAGGAGGAGAAAGTCGAGTCCGGAGTGAGCGGCGGTGTGCCGCTTTCGCTTGCATCGGACTGACGTCGCGCAGATTTGACCAACTCCGTAGCAGGTTCGTCGGCGGAGATGCGGGAGAAGGCAGACATCGAAGAGCCAGCAAGGGAAGAAGCGCGTGCACGTCCGCGAGTGGCAATCTTGGCGACAGTGTGCTTCACCTCGGCCATGGAGATTGGACGAACACGACGCGACAACATGGGTAAGTTGTCTGCATGAGGTTCGTCATGTATTTCCTGGACGAGAGGGGGAGGGCGTTCCTGGACGTTCTGTACGGATCCGCCGAACGTTTCTTGCAAGTCTTTCTGAATGGATACCCGGTAGCTCGCCAGTAGAGAGCCGACGGAGGACTTGGAAAGCGACTGTCGCAGCGAAGAGAGCAGACCTGCATGCGCTTCCGTCATGGCATCGTCGTCTGTAGCCTCCAAGGTGGTGTCTGCGTACATTCGTGGTCAGACAGGCAGGCCGCATGGTAGGACACCAACATCACGACGCACATACGAACGGGTCCATGTACGCGGATGTCGAAAGGGTCGTCGAAGGATGTGGTAGCTCTGAGGAGAGACGGAAGAGCGGCATCGGGGGCTACCAGTTGCATTAAGTATTGACACGGGACGCTCTTCTGTGGAGTGTATGCGTGCCGACGCGTCAACGACACGAGGGCCATACCCATCGCGGTAGTGCGCCTTCCTCACGTGTTCGTCGAGGCGCGGACCCCACTGGCTCCAGATCCATTAGTTTTCGAGTGTCGAACTTGATGTACATATATTATGTTGCCAGTGTTCCCCCTAGAGCCCGATTCCTAAAGTACAAGTCGAGACGCAGAACCCAGAGACATCACGAACACGAGAGGCAAGGACACCGCCAAACCAGCTCCCGCCTATGCCACGACCACAGCTGATTCAAGCGACAGTAGTCTCGGGGTCAGACGCATCTCCGTGTGTGTACTGCGCGTGGATCTGCGCGAGCCGCTCATCGCGATCCCTCTGCAGGAGCAAAGCAAGTAGTCGTGAGCGGATACGCCGGGTAGATGAAAGCAGCCACTGCACGCTTACCGCATTAGCCACCGCAGAATGCTGGCAGTCGTCGAAGTTTGAATGCATCTGACGCGAGGAGTGGTCTGTATGAGATTCGTACTGGCGTTTGCTCTGTGCCGAGGTCAGCAAGCAGCGGGTACTGCAGGCATGACGCGGACGTACGGAAAGCTTCTCCTGAGCCTTGGCCTCCTTCTCGAGCATGTCGGCGTGCTTGTGCGTCACCTTATTGAGCACCTTTGCAGTGGATTGTTCCTTCTCCTTCTGCTTCAAGACCTTCTTCTGTGCCTTCTCGGACGTCTGCGCGCCATCTGACTGAGCGCAGATACCTGTGGTATGGCTGACGCGACGTACCTTGGCGCACTTCTGCAGTGCCTTCTCCGCCGCCTTGACGTCCTTCATGGCGTGGTCGATGGCCTTTAGGTCCGCTTTCGCCTCCTGCGCAAGGACCTTCTCCAGCTTCTTCACCTCACGGTCGGACATGACGGATTGGATCGACGAGGAAGAGGAGAACGACGACATAGTTCGAATACAGAGATGAGGATAGTGTGTGTGATAGTTTGGGAGGCAGAGTGTGCGATGAAGCCAGCGCGCGCATCTTTATGCTGCGCTCGTATGGCTGACACTGTGGATCGAGACGTCTGGATCGTCAGACTGCTCGCTTCCGAGCTGAGGCAGCCGGAGGCGGGCAGTCGTCGACTGGCCGCGGACATCCGAGGATATGTGACATTGCTCACATGACCGCGTCAAAACGCGTCACACATAGCAAAGAATTGTAGAAGACAATGAATTGCAAGTGTAGAAGACGACATTCAAGACATTATGCATCAATCACACCAAGACAAAACAGAAAAGAACCCCAACATCACAGAAGCAGGGTTGGACTCACGGGATACTGACTACCAGACGTCCGGAGCCTGGGAAGGATCCTCATCCCTTTGAGAGTCGAACATAGCCATGAAGTCCCGGACGGGTGTTGGCTGCGTTTGGGTCTCCGAGAACGACGAGCCATAAGAGGATGAGCCATCCGAGGAGTGCTGCTCTGGGATGAGAGGCGGCGATACAGAGATATCGTCCAGGGGGTCATGAACATATCCATCTTCATCTCCAGGAGATGGTACTGGCGAAAGAGGACGGCGACTGGCGGTTCCTCGCTGAGACGATAGCTCGTTGCCGTGCTCGTCGCGCCCTTTGAACATGTCACGAAAGTGGCGCACTTGGGGAGGAGTGCTGGCGGTGGACTGGGAATCGTACGACGCTGAGGACTGCGTCATCTGGGATGGCATGCGCAGAGGGGATGCGTGGATATCAGAGGACGGCTGCGAGTCGTCTTCCTGTGAAGAAAACTCGTCCTGCGCGTCATAGTCCTGCGACTCGGTCTTACGAGGGGACGGAGATGGGGTGCGTGGTCGAGTCCCGCCATCGGCCTCTTTCGACCTGCATAGAAGTCAGCTTAGGATGTCGAGGTAGTAACTCGGTAGTAACTCGTTGCGTACCATCCTAGGGCGGCTTGCCGTGCTGCGACGGTCCCGGCCCAAGTAGCGTCCATCTCAGCCTCCAGCTGCTGGGAACTCTCGACGACTTCAGGAGAATGTGCCCCACCTGATCCATCGTTCTCTGTTGCCGAAGCAGAGGCAGGCGGCATTTGCAACTCCATCTCGTACAGTTGCGAGCTAGGTACCACTTGCGTTTCTCCGGCGAAACGGGCACGCGGCGTGAGATCGGATGAAGGATGGCCTGCACCGTGATAGGCGGGGATCGACAGCTCCTGCGTCTGCGAGGAGGGTACCCATTTGTCTGATGACGTAGAACACGGCTTCTGTGCAGGAACAGGGAGAGGTAGGCGCGGAGTGGCCGTTGATGCTGCTTGTGGCGGCAAATCTGGAGGAGGCATGAGCACCAGACTACTTTCACCAGGGCGCGACGCGGGAGCAACACTGCCATCTGTATTGTCGTCGCCATGATTGGAGTGGTGAGGACCCGAGCCTGCAGGGACGCAATGAGACGATGTCATGCTTCACAAGTGCAATTGACGAACCTGTCTCAGCCTGTTTCGGGGACGGGACCGTATCAATCATCTCCTCGTGCGGGACGCCGCCCGACTCCTCCAGCATCTCTTCGACACGCCTTTCTTCATCGCGACATGACTTATGCCCCCGTCTGGCAGTCGAAGCAGTGAGTGGTGGAGATGGTAATGAGTTAGCTGCAAGGGCGCCGCGATGATGCCCTCTATGTTCTGGGGTCATTGGCCGCGTACGCATCTCCGTCGTCGTCGCCTCGAGTCCGGGTCCGTCGTCGAGCCCAGAGGATGTCGGTTCTATCACAACCTTACGCGTCGTCATGTCAGTGGGTGTCTCGTCCAGTGTAGCCACAGGTTCCTCGCCCGCATCCTCTTCCTGGACCTTTGTACCCCCCTCCGTGTCAGAGTTCCGCCTACGCCGCGGACTGCGTCGAGGACGTGAGCTGCTCGAAGGCTCGTCCGGTTTGCTCTCGACGTCCTTTAATGAGGTCTGCGGAGTCAGGTTCTCCTTCTGTTTCCGTTTCTTCTTGAGTGGCTCCGCCTCTCGATTGCGGCCTGGAGAGCTCCTGCGCTTCTGAGATGCTTTGGAGGAACCGGTCTTCCTCGTGCGTTTGCTAGATTGCTTAGACATGTACGCAGTTATCGGCATCTGCCCGCCGGCAGGAGGCATGCCAGTATCTGAACGTGCGGAACGACCCAGAGGAGGGAGAGGATGAAGGCGGCGGGAAGGCAAGGCGCGGGCCGGGGTAGACACGCACGGCGGAGTTGACACGCTTTCAGACTCCGATGACGCGTCTCAATGACCTTTCGCCACACTCGCGTCTTGCTGTGCCACCCCGTCTTTACTGCTCTCTTCATCCCATGTCCGACGTCCAAACCCCGCAGCTCAAGAAACGCAAGATGTCCCCCGAGAATGACAAGTCTGACCTTGCGCCCGTCGCCGGCCTGCTCATCAAGCGTCACTCTGAGAAGGCGCGACTGCCCACGCGTGGCTCTGCCCTTGCAGCAGGATACGATCTGTACAGGTGCGTCTCTCATGCATGGTTTGGAGATAGTAGGCTGAGCATGACTCAGTGCTGAGACCAAAGTCATTCCCGCGCGTGGCAAGGCTCTCGTCGACACGCAGATCTCTGTTGCAGTGCCGGCAGGAACGTATGGACGCGTCGCACCTCGAAGTGGCCTCGGTACGTTTCCACACAGTAAACAGATTTCGCTGAATGAGGCTCAAATGGCCATAGCATCAAAATTCATGATTGACACTGGTGCTGGTGTGATCGACGCCGACTATAGAGGCATCGTCTTTGTCCTTCTTTTCAACCTCTCAGATCAGGACTTCACTGGTACGATTACATTCATCGCTGCGTCAAACCTTGGCTGAGTCTTGGACAGTGAACGAGGGCGACAGAATTGCTCAACTGATCCTGGAGCGCATAGTGACGCCGGATGTCGTCGAGGTTCAGGTCTGTGACAAACCCATGCATTCCTGTGCATCCGTTGACTGTTGCTCTTTATAGGACCTTGATGAGACACTCCGAGGCGCAGGAGGTTTTGGATCTACCGGAGGGCACAACAATTTGTAGTGATGCTCGTATCTAGGTCGTACTCGAGTAGTGGATCTCAAATGTAAGTTGTCGACCGTAGTATGCATCTCCACTGGGACGCGTGAACTACTACGTGCGTGAGCCGGCTATTATCCCATGTATGCTGTAGAGTACTATACCCTCGCTCACCAAGGATTCTGTGCACGCTTGATCCCACAAATCTACGTGTTCAAAGTATACATGTACTCGACGGCGTGGCACTGTCACGGCGCCGCCATGTACTGGACATCCAGAGGCGCCCTAGAGGAAGTTTCCAGTAGTCGACCACCACCAGCCTGCGGGGCGTCTGTACTCCTCTTCGCGCTACGACTTGTCGGATCGTGGGGTGCCTAGGGGAGACAATCTTCGCCTTACTTGGCTTGCTACAACTCGTCGGACAGTTCGAGCTGGAAAATGTCTCGCGAAATGATCAGACCAGTGTACGTGCGCACTTTACCAAGTGTGGTGTCCTTCCACCTGACTACCGATATTGGCTTCAGACTTGAGCTTGAGGGCCAGCATGTACATCAACAGATTACATTCCATGCGGCCGAAGTCGAGCGGCTGAAGCAGCTGTACAATGCTCATTCCGCTGTTGCGAGGCTTCCATCCGACCTCCTCTCCGTCATCTTCACAATGCAGGCTACGACGTTCTATAACACGGTCGTCGCCCAGTGGGACAAGTCTGGGTACGATGAGCCCTCGCACAGGCCTATCTACTTGTGGATCGCCGTTTCCCAAGTGTGTCGTCATTGGCGCAAGGTCGCTCTCGACTGTCCCGAGCTGTGGACGACCGTCGTTCTCGACGAAAGAGTCGCACCCGAGCTGGTTCGCACTGTCATCACGCGCTCATGCGGCCTGCCTCTTAACGTCGTCGTGAATGCATCGGAGGAGCATCATTGCGTCGGTGGGTGCGCTTTCAAAAAGGTGCCGGAGGAGTGTTACAGCGCGGCGATCAGCATTTTGAAAGAGATACTCCCCCGGACGGCCACCATCGTCGTGTTCATCGCCATGCCCAACCACAACGACGTATGGGAAGCTCTGACCTGCCTCCATGGTGCGGCCAAGCTTGAGGACCTTTACATCGAGGCGGTGGGTTGGCAGCCATACTCGCTCAGACGCGGCACGGGAGTGATAGTTCCTATGGAGTTGCCTTCACAGCCCCTGCCGGTGCTCCGTCGCCTTCGATTGCGCGAGGTCAGGCTGGAGTGGTCGAGCAGACTGCTTGCCTCATCATTGCGGCATCTTGACCTCGCTAAATGCGAAACCGGATACGAGTCACATCTCGGTGACATGCTCACTGCGCTACGCTGTATGACAGGTCTAGAGAGCATAAGCATTGATGCCGTCCCATACCCCCTTGCCGACGCGGAGTACGAGCTTGTCCCCATGCCGCATTTGCAGCAGCTGCGGGTCCCAGCGGACGAAGCCGGTGCCCAGTTCGTATCCCACCTTTTACCACCCTCCACAACCTGCATCATTTTCTTCGACGATGACGACGACGGGTCCGATCGCTACTACAAGACAGACCCGGAGATACATATTTCCGACGACGTCTTGCTTTGTATGCGAGCCGCGGTGGATCATCTGCTCAAGGGCATGGTCGTATACGCGATCTCTTACGAGTTCTACGAGGACATGGAACGTCGCTGCAATTCCTCCTCCTCGTGTCGGATTTGGGCCGCGGACGAGCATCGTGATAACCTCCATCTCCCCAGGCCGTGGGCTTCCGTTAAGACAGGACCATGCAGGCTCCAGTTTGACAATACGACCCTACATGGCCCGTTGCTAACTAGGATTATATCGGCAACAGACCTCCGTCACGTTCATACCATCAACTATCTGGATGCCGACTGTGACGGGGCTAGAGTATCGATGGAGACGTTGCGCGGCGCCAAAAACGTCCTAACCCTCCGTATGTCGGGCGATGCAACGTTCGCGATGAGTGCCGTCCTTGCTGGCTGGACGAGGCCCGCTTGCATGGACGGGGAGACACGCAAGCAGACCACAAGGAACACTGCCCACAAGCGGGCATTTCCTCCAGACTGGATCGGACTTAGTGATGTGGTCGAGGACGACAAGCTCGCCTCTGGCATCGTTGAAGACTCCGATGCACCTCCTGTAGACACGGAACCCAAAGTCCACGACATGGCTGGATCGCAGCCGTTGTTCCCCCATCTCCGCACTCTGTCGTTTTTCCAGGTCGACTTCAAGCTCCGTGAAGGCGAGAAGGGATACATGTTCGATCGGGATGTGTCCACGGTCTTCCGATGGTGCTACTCTTCGCTATACGGGCTGGACGTCAAGGGTTTCGTCGAGTGCTTGCGAAGGCGAGCCACTCAGGGTGCCTCCCCGATTGAATGCCTGGAATTCGACGCATGCCAGTGTCGAGAGCGCGAAGAATTGATACCTCTGGTACGCGCTGTTGATGAAGTGCGATGGGATGGAAGGCGTCTGCGCTTGGACGATGGCAACACGGTGGTGACTGGACGCAGCGTTATAGGACCGTGAACGTCGAGGAGTAAGTACGCGCCGCGAACGAACTGTCTGCAGTCATCCGTGTGGACCTGGATGGATGTCAGAGCTATGAGCGGCTGCAGTCAACCGGTCACTGCCTCTCGTCTCCGCTGCTGTCTTGGAATTACGATGGGATAGGCATCTGAGTATCGCAACATGAAGTAGTGCGTGGGGTATGAGCCATGTAGCAACCGGGGCCTTACTATACATACTAGTACATACATTTTGCACCGATACTAGTGACCCCGCTGAGACATCCTCAAATCACTCCTCGTCTGCTTCGACCTGTCCACTGGCCACCGGGTTCAGCGACGCGTCCTCGGACCTCCACGCGACTGTCATATGACCGCGTAGAAGCTTGAATTAAGCGCGCAAGGACCTTCCTCGAGTGTCGCACTAAGTACCTCGTACTACTAGCACTAACTACTACCGTGCCGACATTGCTGCGACGACGTGAAAGTCTCTTGACCGTTTCCCTCTCTGGCTCGACCTCCCATCTCTACCTACGACACACCATCGAGTCGCTCACTCCCCAGATTCTCACTGCTCAGTGCCCGTTGCTGGAGGATGGAGATGGACCTGGACACGCATCCTGGTACGGAGGTCGGTGCTCGTAGAATGGGGGGCATGCCAACATCAGAGACAGAGTATGTTCTCATATTTTGTTGTCATGCACGCGGAGTACTCATCAAGCAACACCCATGGCTACCATGTCAAGGATGCAACGTCAGCTGAGGGAGAAAATCGCATTTCATTCGCACCAGGCAGCTCAGCTGAAAAGCTTGCTGAACATTCGGTTACCGATTGCCAAGCTACCCCCAGAAATCCTCTCCGAGGTGTTCCTGAACCAGGCTGCCATGCTGCGTCAGGAAAGAGTGGAGTTGCATACCACCTCGACGGCCGGGGACCTCGACATCCACAAGTCCTTTTACCAGTGGCTAAATGTCTCGCACGTATGTCGCCACTGGCGCGAGGTCGCGCACAACTGCGCGAACCTGTGGACTTGGGCCGCTTTCGAAGAACGCGTTCGGGAATCCTTCATCGACGACATTCTCAGGCGCGCCTTGAAACTTCCGCTCACCTACGTTCACACCGTCAATGCCGCTAGTCATTGTCCTTCATGCATCAGTATGGACGGCTTCTACGGTGCTGGATATTCGGGACTCGATTTCTTGGTCAAGTGGATTCCCCGTATACGGGACCTGTCGATCTACATCGAGAGAGACGATTTCGAAAACATGTGGAAGAGGCTGGAAGAACCGGACGCTCCTATTATCGAGAAACTGCGGATAGAGGCAGTTGGATCAGCACGCATTCGTAGGGAAGCCCTTGTCGCGACAGTCACATTGGAAGACGCGGCATTTCAGACCCAACTGCCGTCCTTGCATTCGCTCACCCTCAAGGAGATACAGTTTGGCCTGATGCATACCCTCCTTCATACCTCTCCATCCTTGCGCCACCTTGAGATCACTTCCTGCGTCTGTGGGAAGGACGATAGCCTTCCGCTATACGGCCACTTCCTTCAGGTACTCCATGACATGCCAAACCTAGAGACCCTCACGCTCGATTGGTCTCTGCAGGATATGGAAGCGGATGGTCGTTACACGATACCGCCCCTCCCGCATTTGAGGCTGTTGCGACTGTCTTCACGTCCCGGTTTCCTCGTGACCCTTATCCGTTACCTCGACCTACCGCGCAAACCCGCGACGACAGTGCACTACGAGTATACGGAGGACGACTCCATCGAGGACGATGAAGACCCTGATGTTATCAAAGCGGCGCTCAAGGCTTCGCTCCTCAGCTTGTTCAAGCAGCGGCCCCCCTCGACTATCGCCTATGGCGCACGAGGTCCAATAAGTCCGGGATTGTCCACGTCTTGCCGAATATGGGCGAGCGAACGGAATACACCGGCCGTCGACAAGCCTCAGCATTCGCTGTCGGTTAGCTCGGGTCTAGAGCTGGACAAGGTCTCCCCTCGCCTCATTTACGACGATGCTAAAAGCGATCGTTTCTGGATTCTACCAGCAGAAGACGTCGCCCGAAGCTTCGACCTTTCGAACGTGCAGACCGTACATCTGACCGAGTGGGACGTCCAAGCTAGCGACCTGAGCTGGGAGGAGTGGCTCGAGGATGCGCACAGTGTCTCCACGCTTCGAATGACCGGTAATGTCGTTCGTGGACTCAAGGACATGTTCGCAGCTGGTCCCGAGCGTGACCCCGCCATCGAGCCGACAAATGCCAACGCGGGTTCCGTGGGTTCTAGTCAGGTTGCGAGCTATCAGTCCGCATCCCGGGTCATCTTTCCTAACCTTCGTGTCCTTCAAATTGCAACTGTCGGACTGTATCACCTATATCCCTACCACGATCGTTGGCTGGACCCTGACTCGCTTGTGGAGGGCTTGCGTTTTCGTCGACAGCAGCGTGCGCCCGACCTTCTGCGCGTAGAATTCAAAGGATGTCGCTCTACCGACGAGGAACTCATGAAGCTCTCGCCCCTTCTGACAGAGAGATTGGTATCAGAGTTGCGTTGGGACGGACGACCGTTGAGATTGCCCACGCCTTCCTCGTAGATCAGCAACCACTTTAGAGCACACAGCTCATCGTCTATACTCCCACCGCTCCACACTCTTCGCGCTGCTCGATCTATTATCCTACATCTACTTCGCTCGACCAGCATAGCTATCTTACTGTTCATACTACGTTGTTAACTACCTACCATCTCACACCCGATTCTGAAATTTGACCTAGCATTGCGCGCTGGGTTGTATAGTGGTGCCCATCATCCCGGTCTCCTGCACTTGCACTTGATATGAACCGTTGTGCACCAGCTCAGCGTCCAAGCAAACCTTCGAGCATGCATCATGACGAATCCAATGCACTCGTCCACTTTACGATCCAATCCAATACGTTACGCAAACTGTCCTAGCCTATCCTACACAGCTTCCTCGATCCAATATGTATACTGTAATAGCCTCCCGATCTACGGGTCGTCCACCCACTCCGTGTATTGCACCCTGCGGACGTACTCCTTCAGCCACGCCGGCCGCCTCTCATGCCGCTGTACCATCTGCATCCTCGCCCGTGCCCTCGCCTCATCCTCCTCGCTCCGCGTCTGGCCCTCCTGCTGCTCGGTGTTCTCCTGCCCAGCCGCCTCCCGCGCGTTCGCCTCCGTCCGGATGTTCCCCTCTCTCCGCCTCAGCGCCGTCCGTCGGCGGTCCCACGCGGCAGGGTGGAGGCTCATGAAGAACAGCGTGACGAACATCTTCGCCTTCTGGCCAAACGACGGCGGCGGCGCGGGCGCTTCGCTGTTCAGCATCGCGTCCTCCGCGGCGAGGTTCATCGTGGCCATGCGGTCCAGGATGACGTTCAGGCCTGACCGGCCCGCGGCTGGGCCTGGGACTGGGACGACACCGTTGACGTTGGGCGCGGGCGCAGCACCAGCGGCTGCCGGACGTGCGGCTCCTGCAGGTGCATTGGGTGCTGCCGGGTTGGCGGCACCATCCGCGCCGCGCTCTCCGTCGTTGAGCACCATGCGCATCGCGTTCCACGCCTCGTACAGGATCCATAAGCTGAGCAGGAGGCCGAACAACGGTCTCTTGGACGGAGAGAAGAAGTACAGGAGCAGGAGGGTGCGGAACGCAAGCATCATGAGCGGCACCATCAACGCCCGCATTGGTATTGCTCGGATCTCCGCCCCTCCAGCCCCCGGAGCACCCAGCGGGTTGGGCGCGTTCGGATCGTTGGGGTTGACGTTAGCAGCAGGGTTGTGACCCACACGGAGGGCAGGAAGGCCGAGCTGCTGGAGGCGCTGGTTGAGATTAGTGGCAGTAGCGTAGGTCTGTGGTTGGTAGGGAGCGGCGGGCACATAGAGCATGGGGTCATTGGCCATCGACAGGATGGGGAAAGTGTATGATAGCACTCGAACGGCATGTGCTTGTGCAGGTGTCGGGGTGGCTCCAGGCGTTGTGAGTTGGAGATATGGGAACCCCCTTTCGTCCAGTTGTGAGCATGACATGATGGATGGGTGAATGCAGTACTTACTCTATAGTTACCGCCTGATAGACAGCACCCTGCTCTGCGCTTCCAGACGGAAAAGGCTCGTCGAATACGCCAGGCCAGGACCATCCTTTGCTACGATAGAGGGCTTGAGCCGCTGCGCGCCATGTCTCGAGATCGTTTATGGACGGTGAGGTTGGGAGAGTTACAGCACCGGCCGATAAGACACCCAAGGCCAGGTTGTGGAGATACTGTATGAATGCCACAGACGGAAAGGGGGCTTGAGAGTACCCAGAAGGAACCGGTGATGGCCGTGGCTGGTAAGTGGGAGTGGGCGCAGGCTCTCTAGCAGAGTGATGGGACTGCGTGGGTGTAGGGCGAGATGAGGAGGGAGGGGAAGAAGTTGGAGCAGGAACAGAGGCTGTTGGCGGACCAGACGTCCAAGCAGAAGGATGCACGGCCAAGTGAATGACTCTGGAGTCCTCCGGCTGCACAGAACTGTTAACACTGCACTCGCGTGTGAGCACTCACGAGGAACGCACCTTCCAAACCTCTTCAACCTTCTCCTCATCCTTCAAGAATCGACCCCTCCAAATGAGCCGCTGACCGGCTGGGCTCGGGCAGCCGGGGCAGACCTTGGCGATCTCGTGCTTGACATCGCGAATGGTGGACGATGGTGGTACTTGGACTTCAAAGGAATGGGAATACGCCGGGAGCTCAACTCGGACGGAAGACATGAAGTTGACGAGAAGCAAAGACAGGGCACTTAAGCTTGCCTGGGCGCAGTGGGAAGAGCTGAGAGGACTCTGAACGCTACGGGCGGAGGTGACACGACTGCCAAGCGCTGGCCTGCACTGCGCAACGTGGACCCAACGTCATCGTGGGCAAGTGTGACCGAGTACCCTGTCACAACATATCGACGTCCGATATAAGCCCGGCGCCATTCAGCCTTGTACGTGTCTGTAACTGCGCTCTTCGACCAGCTTAGACCTTAGTATGGCTACATAACCAGTCGGATACCGCTCCCAGAGTGGGGTGTTTCTCCTGGTGCAAAGCACTGTACTGTAGTGACTTAGGGTTGGTCACGTCGATAGAACTCGCCCAATGCATGCCCGTTAGTACATTCCGATACACCAGTACTAGTAGTAGGGTGCCGGTGGTTGCGGGACGTCGCACTTGTCAGCTAATATATGCGCTACAGGCCGTGTCGATCGACCTCCGATCTCGAAGTCAATCATACTGTACCATTTCGAATGGTTCGACCAGCCATGTGACGCGTGACACGCGAATTTCGCCGGACATATTCGACCAACGGTCCGGTGACCGTGACATTTGGCCAAAATTCGACCATAAATTACCAAAATTAGGGCGCGCGACAGCGCGCCGCCCCCGGAAGACCTTAGCGCCCGGCTGGTGGTTTCGACCAGCCTCCTGGTGACGCGTGACAGGCGCCCAATTTACGCCCAAATTGGGGACCTGTTATGCGTGACTGGTCGAACCATTCGAAATGGTACAGTACACTCCATTTCCTTGACGTCATTCCCAGGCCTACATCACAGAGTCAGTTCTCAAGTCAGTACATACTGTACTTACAACGGTCAAGCCCAGTGAGAACCGTCCCTATTCTGTTCAATTTCAAGCTAGGAGGATATAGGGTAAGCTAGGTTTATCTGGGCTGCTCGTCGGAAGACCGCATAGACTGACAGCTCCTTCCATTCTAGGCTTCGTGTTGCCTACTTTTGGAGCACGAACTCAAGACGACCTTGTCCACTTTCCGCAACTGCACGTCGCGATGTGCACAAGTTTCGCCCATCGAGTGCGCATTCGCACAACCGACGCGTTGATAAGTTGCAACTGCCCTCTGAACAGACGTCAGTCCCTCTATTATGTAAGCGCCATGATCTGGTCAAGTTCGACCGTTCGGGCCCTCGCCTGCAGTGTTCCTCTCTCTCACCACCATCATC